>ONZH01011190.1:0-97980 GCA_900303285.1 Rhinella marina
AAAAGCGCCCCCCCCCCCAAGGTCTTGCTAAACCACGCCCCTGACCCAGTCAGATCACGGCCCCTCCCACTCCACAGCCAATGGGGATTGAAAAAATGAAGGTAAAAATCAACTTCTGTCAGCTGTATTGACTTTCTCTCTGCAACGACACACAGAAACATTAAATGAAACAGATGAAATATACCCACCGTTCAGTAGTAATAAAAGATGTTTTCTTCCACTGCTACCCATTGCGAGTCCTCATTAATTACCATGGCATCGACCTGTAATTCAGGCCACCCTCAAAAGAAGGACTTAAAACCCCCGCCCCAGGTCTCGAAGACACAGCCCCGACTCGGTCAGGTCACGCCCCCTCCCACTCCGCAGCCAATGGGGATTGAAAAAATGAAGGTAAAAATCAACTTGTGTCAGCTGCATTGACTTTCTCTCTGCAACGACACACAGAAACATTAAATGAAATAAATTAAAAAGACTAATTTTAGACTACGACCGTTCAGTAGTAATAAAAGATGTTTTCTTCCACTGCTACCCATTGCGTGTCCTCATAAATTACCATGGCATCGACCTGTAATTTAGGTAACCCTCAAATAATGGACTTAAAAGCAACCCCCCAAGGTCCCGGTAAACCACGTCCCCGACCCGGTCAGGTCACGCCCCCTCCTACTCCGCAGCCGACGGGGATTGAAAAAATGAAGCTAAAATTCAACTTCTGTCAGCTGCAGGGGTGGGTGGGAGGTTGACTTTCTTTCTGCAACAACAACCAGAAACACTAAATGAAATAGATTAAATATACCCGTGCAAAGCGATGTTTTCTTCCACTGCTACCCATTGCGTGTCCTCATAAATTACCATGGTATGGACCTTTAATTCAGGCCACCCTCAAAAGAAGGACTTAAAAGCAACCCCCTCCAAAGTCCCGCTAAACCACGCCCCTGACCCGATCAGGTCATGCCCCCTCCCACTCCGCAGCCAATAGGGATTGAAAAAATGAAGGTAAAAATCAACTTCTGTCAGCTGCATTGACTTTCTCTTTGCAACAGCACACAGAAACATTAAATGAAATAGACTAAATATACCCAGGCAAAGCCGGGTCCTTCTGCTAGTATATATATAAAAATGAGTTTCTGTCTGTCTGTTCTCTATGCGCGACCAAACTACTGGACCGATTTTCACCAAATTCAGCACACAAGTACATCAGATTTCTCTTCACTGCTTTAAAGGGGCAGAGTGCTGTGGATGACACTGTTAAAGGGGTATTCCGGTTACCAGAAATATAACTTATGTTTTAGACTAATTTTAGACTAAGACCGTTCAGTAGTAATAAAAAATATTTTCTTCCACTGTTACCCATTGCGTTTCATCATAAATTACCATGGCATCGACCTGTGATTCAGGCCACCCTCAAAAGAAGGACTTAAAACCCCTGCCCCAGGTCTCGCAAAGTCACGCCCCCGACTTGGTCAGTCCACGCCCCTCCCACTCCACAGCCAACTGGGATTGAAAAATTGAAGGTAAAAATCAACTTCTGTCAGCTGCAGGGATGGGTGGGAGGATGACTTTCTCTCTGCAATGACACACACAAACATTAAATGAAATAGATTAAATATACGCTTGCGAAGCAATGTTTTCTTCCACTGCTACCCACTGTGTTTCCTCATAAATTACCATGGCATTGACCTGTAATTCAGTCCACCCTCAAAAGAAGGACTTAAAAGGATTTTCCCCTCCAAGGGTCCCGCTAAACTACTCCCCCGACTCGGTCAGGTCACGCCTCCTCCCACTCCGCAGCCAATGGGGATGTAAAAAATGAAGGTAAAAATCAACTTCTGTCATCTGCATTGACTTTCTCTCTGCAACGACACACAGAAATATTAAATGAAATAGATGAAATAGACTAATTTTAGACAACGATCGTTCAGTAGTAATAGAAGATGTTTTCTTCCACTGCTACCCATTGCGTGTCACCATAAATTACCATGGCATCGACCTGTAATTCAGACCACCCTCAAAAGAAGTCCTTAAAACCCCCGCCCCCGGTCTCGCAAAGTCACGCCCCCGACTTGGTCAGGCCACGCCCCTCCCTCTCCGCAGCCAACTGGGATTGAAAAATTGAAGGTGAAAATCAACTTCTGTCAGCTGCAGGGATGGGTGCGAGGATGACTTTCTCTCTGCAATGACACACACAAACATTAAATGAAATAGATTAAATATACCTGTGCGACGCAATGTTTTCTTCCACTGCTACCCACTTTGTTTCCTCATCGATTACCATAGCATTGACCTGTAATTCATGCCACCCTCAAAAGAAGGACTTAAAGCACCCCCCCCCAAAGTCCCACTAAACCACGCCCCCTCCCACTCCGCAGCCAATGGCGATTGAAAAAATGAGGGTAAAAATCAACTTCTCTCAGCTGCATTGACTTTCTCTCTGCAATGACACACAGAAACATTAAATGAAATATACCAAGGCGAAGTCGGGTCTTTCTGTTAATATAATATAATATAAGGAGACTAGCAGAAGGACCCAGCTTCGCCTGGGTATATTTCATCTATTTCATTTATTGTTTCTGTGTGTTGTTGCAAAGAGAAAGTCAACCTCCCTCCCACCCCTGCAACTGACAGAAGTTGATTTTTACCTTCATTTTTTCAATCCCCATTTGCTGCGGAGTGGGAGGGGCGTGGCCTGACTGGGTTCGGGGACGTGGTTTAGCGGGACCTTGGGGGGGTGTTTTTAAGTCCTTCTTTTGAGGGTGGCCTTGATTACAGGTCGATGCCATGGTAATTTATGAGGAAACAAAGTGGGTAGCAGTGGAAGAAAACATCGCTTTGCACGGGTATATTTAATCTATTTTATTTAATGTTTGTGTGTGTCGTTGCAGAGAGAAAGTGAACCTCCCACCCATCCCTGCAGCTGACAGAAGTTGATTTTTACCTTCATTTTTTCAATCCCCATTGGCTGCGGAGTGGGAGGGGGCGTGACCTGATCGGGGTGTGGCTTAGCGAGACCTGGGGCGGGGGTTTTAAATCCTTCTTTTGAGGGTATAGCAATAGAAGAACCTGGCTTCGCACGGGTATATTTCGACTTTTTCACTTAATGTTTCTGTTGCAGAGAGAAAGTCAACCTCCCACCCAGCACTGCAGCTGACTGAAGTTGATTTCATTGATATCATTTTTTCAATCTTCGTTGGCTGCGGAGTGGGAGAGGGCATGGCCTGACCGCGTCGGTGGCGTGCATTAGCTGGACCTGGGGGAGGGGTTTTTAAGTCCTTCTTTTGAGGGTGGTCTCAATTACAGGTGGATGTCATGGTAATTTATGAGGAAACACAGTGGGTAGCAGTAGAAGAAAACATCTTTTATTACTACTGAACGAATAATATGTGAAATATACATTATATTAGGTAATGATTGATGATGAATTAGTCTAAAACATTAGTTATATTTATGGTAACCGGAAAACCCCTTTAACAGTGTCATCCACAGCACTCTGCCCCTTTAAAGCAGAGAAGAGAAATGGCTGGGTTGTTATTTACCTGAGCTCCTCAGCTGGCTGCTAATTACCTGGCTGGGTTGTTATGGAAACCTGTGTGTATGTGGAGAGAATTGCAGTTGGGATTTGAAAACAAATGCTCCCAGGCTAATATTGGCTAATGCAGGTCATATTTTGGTAATATCTTGGAAACTGTACATACTAGATTGCTGAGACCTGGTCTAAAACCTTCCCGGACACCTGATGTACTCGTGTGCCGAATTTGGTGAAAATCGGTCCAGTAGTTTGGTCGCGCATAGAGAACAGAGAGACAGACAGACAGAAACTCATTTTTATAATATAAGGAGATGAGGGAAAAATAGGCAACTTTTTTCTTGTTTCCATGAAAAAAACAGATGTGTTCATGATTTTTCTGAGGCTGGTGGTACTTTATTGGATTATTTTATTGGTAATTGTCATCATTTTTTTATTTGACTTTTTTTTAATGTCTACTATACAGGATAAATTACATGATAATTGTGTAGTGCGGGTTGTCATAGACGCGACAGTACCAAATTTATGCAGCTTTTATCTTTGCAATTTTTTCAATGGAAAAAAGCGTATATATTTTTTATTTGAATTTTTTTATTTAATGTTTTTTGTTTCCAAAATACATGACCTATTCTCATATCCAACAAGCCAGCAGGTAAACAGAGCAGAGAAGGCAGCGCTCGTACAAGAGCTGCCTTCTCTTCAAACAGCTGATCGGCAGGGGTGCCGGGTGTCAGACCTCCACTGATCTAATTTTCTTGACCTATTCATGAGAATAGGCCGTTAGTATTGGAAACTGGACAACCCCTTTAACCCATTCCTGACACAGCAGTTTTCAGTGTCAATTTTTACTCCCTGCCTTTCCGGAGCCATAACTTGTTTTTTGCAGGATGTTGCATTTAATAAAGTAATTTAAAGGGTGCTTGCCAGAATCACTTAGGCCTTGTTCACACATCAGTTATTTGATCAGTTATTTTCATCAGTTATTGTGAGCCAAAACCAGTTGCAGGTCAAAAACACCAAACAGGTGCAGATCTTTTCATTATACCTTATGTCTGTGTAGCCTCCACTCCTGGTTTTGGCTCAAAATAACTGATGGAAATAACTGATCAAATAACTGATGTGTGAACAAATCCTAACTCAGATGTGAAAGTAGCCTAATACAGCCCCACATACCTCATACATCCAGTGACGTCTCCTTTGATGTAGACGTTCTCTTTCTTCATCTTCTCCATTCAGAGCAGATCGCCATGATGATTTCTTTCAGCCGTCTCTTCTCTCTGCAGAGTTTGAAAGACAGCCGTCTTAGTTTCCTACTTTTCCATCATTCTCCCACCTTTTTGATCACCCCATCCTGCCCCCCAATACTATGCCGCTGTGCTCCCCAAAACTATACTGCAGAAACAGTCTCCCTGCAAATACTAGTTACACACAGATAGTAACACCTTCAGTAATTATTGGCACACAGTGCTCTAAAAAATAACTGCACTCAGGAAACAGTGTCCCTGACACTAATAGAGTAACCAAAATGTTCCACAAAATAACTGTTCTAAGCTGATACTGTGACAGGGTGCCACCCACAGTAATAGTGCTTCCCAAAGTGCCAACAGAAATAATTATTGCCCACAGTAGAGCCAGTATCCCCATAATGCCCTCATAATGTGTGCTAGTGCCCAAAAAACCCTCTTAGTGCCTCCAGTTGAGCCAAGGTCCGCATAGTGCCCTATAATTTGCAGCAGTATAAAATACTCCTATATAGTGCCCCCATAGTGCTCTTCCCCTTGTCCCCATGGTGCCTGACATAATATGCCAGTATAAAAAGCCCCCATAATGTGTGCCAGTATAATGCCCCTATATAATGACCCCAATAGTGCTCTTCCCTTTTTCCATAGTGCCCTCCATGCGTGCCAGTATATTAGATAGGGCCCCCATAGTGCTCCTCCCCCTCCATAGTGCCCCCATGTGTGCCAGTGTATAAGATAGGACACCCTTAGATTCCCCCATAGTTCCCCACCCTTCTCCATAGTGCCCCCCATGTGTGCCAGTATATAATAGTGCCCCCATGTGTGCCAGTATATAAGATAGGGCCCCAGTAGATGCCCCCATAGTGCTCCTCTACCCCCTTCCCCATAGTGCCCCCCATGTGTGCCAGTATATAAGATAGGGCCCCATAGTGCTCCTCCCCATACATAGTGCCCCCCATGTAAGCCAGTATATAGGATAGGTCCCCCCATAATACTCCTCCTCCATAGTGTCCACATGTGTGCCAGTATATAAAATAGGACCCCCCATAGTGCTCCTCCTCCACAGTGCCCACTTGTGTGCCAGTATATAAAATAGGTCCCCCATACTACTCCTCCCCCTCCATAGTGCCCCCACTGTGTACCAGATAGGGCCTTTAGCGTAGCGTAAATTAAAAAAAAATAAACAATTATACTGACCTCCATGCCGCTTTAAGCGATGCGATACAGGCCTCTTCCGGCCTATGTCCTGCGCTGTACGACTCGGGTGGCCTCTGACAGGCTGCAGCCTGAGGAGTGAGGAAGGGAGACGCCTCTCCCATGCCCCACAGCACAGCCATCTGTATCGCTGACCTGAGGACGTAGTAAAATCACCCCACTTTCCCAAAATAAAAATAAACAAAAAAAAATAACATTATGGGCATCAACGCATGCAAAAACACCCATACTATTAAAATATATATAAAAAATTTAGCCCATATGGTGAAAGATGTAACAGAAAAAAATAAAAAAGGCTGAACTGCTGTTTTTTCAACACTTTATCTCTCAAGAAAATTGAATCTTCAGTGTTGTCCCATGAAAAAATATCAAAAATGTGATGTGCTCACTTTGAGTGAGTAAGTGAATGGGGAGCAGTTTTGGTAAATGTGGTGTTATCACTTTCACACTCTCTTATAATGGTCACTGGAAGTTCAACATGGCAGCTCATGGCAAAGAACTCTCTGAGGATCTGAAATTTTTTTTTGCTCTACATAAAGATGGCTTAGGGTATAAGAAGATTGCCACCACCCTGAAACTGAGATGCAACATGGTGGCCAAGACCATACAGCGGTTTAACAGGAAAGGTTCCACTCAGAACAGGCCTCGCCATAGTCAACCAAAGAAGTTGAGTGCACATGCTCAGCGTCATATCCAGAGGTTGTCTTATCAAACTAGACATATGAGTGCTGCCAGCATTGCTGCAGAAGTTAAAGGTGTGGGAGGTCAGCCTATCAGTGCTTAGACCATAAACCGCACACTGCATTAAACTGGTCTACATGGCTGTCGTCTCTACTAAAGATGATGCACAAGAAAGCCCGCAGTTTGCTGAAGACAAGCAGACTAAGGACATGGATTACTGGAACCATGTCTTGTGGTCTGATGAGACCAAGATATACTTATTTGGTTCAGATGATGTCAAGAGTGTGCCAACCAGGTGAGGAGTACAAAGACAGTACTGTAGCACACTACAGTCAAGCGTGGTGGGAGTGTTATGGTTTGGGTCCACATGAGTGCTGCCATCTGTAGGTCATTGAGGGAACCATAAACGCCAACATGTACTGTGACATACTGAAGCAGAGCATGACCCCCTCCCTTCAGAAATTTGGCTGGACAGTATTCCAACATGATAATGACCCCAAACACACCTCCAAGACCACCACTGCTTTGCTATTGAGCATCTGTGGGCATCATCAAACGAAAGTAAATGAGTTAAGAAGAGATTATATCTGGGTTCAGCTCTGTTCAACTTTTTAATGATATTCTAATTTATTAAGGTGCACGTGTATGCTGTGTGGTCCTATTAGTTGTGTTGCCCAGGATAAGACCACATATAAAAAAAATGCTGAAATGCTAGTGCCCTGCACCATTGTGACCAGTCATTAATCAGAAGCTTCCAAGGAGGAAAAAAACAGGTCCTTTAAAGTAAAGTAAAGTTTTACTACTGATGACCAATACACTGGATCGGTCATCAGTATCTGATCGGTGGGGGTCCTGTTCGAGAAGGCACCGGCGCTCCCATGAGCGCCGTGGCCTTCTCTCAACTCTTCCTAGGCCAGTGACGTCATGTTCATCTTTCACGTGGCCCTGGAGCGGCTCAGCCCCATTCAAGTGAAAGGGGCTGAGCGCGATACCAAGCACAGCCGCTGTGCAATGTATGGCGCTGTGTGTGGTGAGCGGGGAGAGTGTAGCGGCGCTCATAGGAGTGCCAGTACCTTCTCAAACAGCTGATCGGCGGGAGTTCCGGGTGTCGGCCCCCCCCCCACCGATCAGATACTGATGACCTATCCAGAGGATAGGTCATCAGTAGTTAAATCCTGAAAACCCCTTTAATATTATGTTTATAGCAGGAACAGTGGTCGTTACTGGTTATGGCAGGAACAGTCGTTGGTACTGATTATGGTGGGAACTGTGGCCATTAATGGCTATTGCAGGAACAGTGGTAATTACTAATTATGGTGGGAATGGTGGCCATTCCTGGTTTATGGATTACAGCTATTACTAGCTATAAGGTAATTTGTGGCTGGTACTTATGGGATGATGTTTCTGTCCCTGATTATTTGGGGGTGCATGGGACAGCCTTACATTTCAGGAAAACTTCCAATTATGTGCACAGGGAAGGGAATGCATACTGTTGATGGGTGAGACTATAAAGAGACAATCCACACCACCAGCGATGTTGATGCAACTGAAAGCTGCACTGGTGTGCGGTTTTACCACAAATCAATGGAGTTTTCAGATTCATTGTTAAAGGGGTTCTCTGAGAATTAATAAGATAAAATTACTGAAAATACTTAAATATTACTATAGATACCTTTCATTAGTTATAATGGTGTCAAGACTGTACGTAAGGACAGACAAGGACAGTGACCCCTAAGGCTAGAACCCAGCCTGCTTTTCCTACCTACTTGCAGTACAAGCTCTAGATAGCTAGACTGCAAGTGGTCCACGGTCCCTATGTTTTTTAAGTACAAAGATGGACAAACAACAAAGACAACCAAACACAATACCAGAGTGGTGTGTAATTGGGTCAGAACCAGACAAGCTATGCAGTACCAAACAAGAGACAGAGAGGCAAGACAAGCCGAGATCAGAACCAGATGGACAACGATGTACTAAATGAGAGACACAGTATGGTCAGAAGAAAAGCCGGGGTCAGAGGAACGAGCAATCCAATTAGCTCAGGATCAAAGAATCATGCACACAGCTAGTGAGTCGGAGACTATCGCTGGCACTGGTGCATGGTGAGGAATGGGTTTAAACAGCACCGATTCCCAGGATCAGAACCTGATAGGTCATGACTCAGCACTCCATTAGTCAGAGACACTAGCACATAGGAAAAGAGCTGCGGAGCAATCAGCCCACTGCTATTGTCCTCCCACTATAGGGAGAAACAGAGCATTGCATCCTGTTGTTAAGAATGCTGTTGTGTCACTAGGGGGCGTGGCTTAGCAGCGTGTTGCTAGAGCCCGGACAGGTAAGTATGTTACAAATGGCTTGTTTTGTCTATGGAGCAAACATCAGGGGCAATAAAATGGCCGCCGTCCTATTAGTACACGCAAAACCTGACCTAATCACACAGCAGGACAATTTACTTCACAAAACTGCACCAAAGAACTGCCTCATCCTCCTCTCTGCTCTACTTGTCAGGGATTATAATCCTGAATACAGATAATAAAATATTCAGCTGAATCTATGTAGGAATGGTGTTTATGAGGAGAAAGCTGAAGTACAAATAGGAGGGTGGGGATGTGGTAATGAGAAGCAGCACTTGTATGCAGTCTACATTACCACAGCCTGTCCGGTCCGTCTTCTCTGTACTTCAGCTGTCTCATGAACTCCCTTCTTACAGAGATTCAGCTGAAGATCTTATCAGGTGTATTCAGGATCATAATCCCTGACAATCAGAGCAGAGAGGAGGCTGAGGCAGCTCTTTAGCTCAGTTTTAGGACAGGTTTTGTGTGTACTAATAGAGCAGCAGCTTTTTATTTTTTGTGATGTTTGCTCTATAGACCAAACAAGACGTTATAACTAATAAAGGTATTTGGGAATATATTTAGCGTAATATTTAAGTATTTTCAGTAATTTTATTAATTCCCAGAGAACCCCTTTAAGGGCCAAGTGGTTTCGAAAGTATAGCTGCTGTTTACCTGCAAAATTGTTCTATTCTCTAACTTATCGGAGAATGTTGTGCAAAACGTATCATGGCAATTTATACCTATGCACTCCATTTAATACCTCAGTGCAGTACTCAGTCACCATTTAGTGGTCAATTAAAGGTGTTGTCCTGCCATATATATTGATGACCTATTGTCAGGATAGGTCTTCAATATCTGTCGGTGGGGGTCCGAAACCTGGGACCCCACTGATCAGCTGTTTGTAAATGTGGAGGCGCTCCATGCGAGTGCTGCTTCCTGTTCATTACACATCTCCCGTGGAGCGGTGGTGTAGTGTAATTACCAGTACTCACTCCATTTAAGTGAATGAACTAATTATAAATGGAAGAGGACTGTCCTCTGAAACACCCACCATAGCTAGAATGGGGGTCCTGAGCACTCTGTTATGGGGTCATTTGAATGCAGCGCTGCTCATATATTCGCCCTGCTGCACCATTCAAAATTTGTGGGACTAAGGCCCCCATACACATAGCGTATTGTTGGCCAAACCCACCGAGAATGGTGGGTCCTGACAACGCTCTAATGTGTATGAGGAGCTCCCATCTCTTCCCCTACAGATGATGTCGGGCGAGAGAATGATCAGGGGAAATAAATATCTTCACCCAGTCCTGTCTGGCAGTAGCTTTCTCTGCTCTCTCCACAGAATGCACATAAACGTTCGGCGGAGTCAGGAGGGAGATTGCTGTCAACCAAACGATTGTTAGACCAACAGCTATTAGATGTGTATGGGGGCCAGAGACAGCCAAGTACATGGCTTTGGTTCAGTCAGCCCCAAAGACACTAAGTGGAGCAGCAGGGCACATATGTGACCACTGCTCCATTCGGTGGAGGTCTTATCAGTCGGATACCCACTTATCATACATTGTCATCTATCTTGTGGAGTTAGATAGGTGATAAATGGTTGTCACGGTACAATCCCTTCAATGAAACTACTGAGTTAATATCCACAGTGATCAGTTGATGTAGCTATCAAACCCATAGCTTTTCAATACTTTAGAGCTTAAAAAATCAAACAGTATGGTCACCAAGCTGATGAAAATTCTAGATTTTAGGGAAATATATTTTATTACATTCAGCTGTAACAAATCCAGTATTCATTAGTGTTAATATGTCCTGAGAGACTGGTGATGCACAGGCTCTTCATGCAGAACTTTTCTTAAAGGGGTATTCCAGTTACCATAAATATAACTTATGTTTTAGACTAATTCATCATCAATAATTACCTAATATAATGTCAGTTTCACATATTTACCGTTTAGTAGTTATAAAGTAGTTTCTTCCTTACTAACCACTGTATTTCCTCATGAGTTACCATGGCACCGACCTCTAGTTCTGAGCCTTTGTCAGGTCAGGCATGCTCAGTGTGTTGCTATCAGTTCTCTAGCTAAATGTCAGTGTGCTGCTGATTGGTGAGTAAAGGGGGCGTGACTGCACTAGAATGTCAGGCAGCCAATCAGTGAACAGCAGCACTCATGAACAAGCAGAAACTTACAGCAGGAAAGCTAGGCATTGTGGGGATTGTAGTCTTGTGAGGGAAGATCAGGAGCCATGACACTCTCAGTGTGTTGCCGGCTCACAGGAGCTAGACAAATGGATTGCAGGGTAAATTAAAGCTCTGATCCTATGTATAGGTATGGGTTCTGGTTGGGTCACAGCTTGGAGCCTTAATGCAGTTTTTAAAAAATTAAGTTACTTTACTGGAATACCCCTTTAAGTATAGGATATGTATGTATGATGTCAGTATGTGTTAATTCAATTGCATGTTGGATGTCACATTAATTTCTTATGGCAGCCAGTGCTGTGCTAGGTACTAGTGAACAGTGACGCTATGCAGTTATTATTCAGCTCCTGATGATACATGAATAGAGGTGTGTTGAAATGCGTAGAGTGCAGCAGCTTCCTAGATTTTTGGTCTAGCATGGATCGGAGCAGAGTTTAAGTTGTGTTGCTGTGTTAATAGATGAGGGAGTCCCAGGCCTGAGAAAGTAGTGCCAAGCTTTGATTGTTCATATTAGGGACACACATACATCTGCCTAAGGCCTTGATGCGGTTTGGGAGGTACTTCTAGGTCACATTGGGTGACTTAGATTAGTATAGCATCCATCTGCGAAGATTAGAGCGAATGTGGCTATAGTGGTGTCCTAACCTGTGTCACATCAATACACTGTGAGAAGTGGTGTATATACGCACTGATATATGATCTTTTGTATATTCGAGATATACCACCGACACCATTTAGCAACAATACTGCTATCCTATCTGCCTGTGTCTTGAGACAAGTTCAGGGTTACTTAGCCCTCTTTTAATAAACATTTTTGTTTTTTCTGTTGCTTCAGGCAGTGATTTTTTTTTTACATGTAGACAGAAACATATTTATCTATTACTATCAGACTATATTTTCCCTTATTGCCCCTACACAGTAGTCATGCCCCCTTAGTGCCCCTACACAGTACCCATGCTCCCTTCATGTTTCCACACAGTAGTGATACTCCCTTTGTGCCCCCTTCACAGTGGTGATGCTCCCTCAGTGCCCCTACACAGTACTTATCCGGATGTGATGCATGTAGCATGAACACACGGCCTCCTGACTGAATCCTGATCCATTAATTACAATGGTTCTGTGTACATGAACGTAGTTTTTCACACATCATCTTTGCGTTCAATAAAAATGGCAGCATATTCTATATTGTGCATTTTTTACACAGCTCTGGCTCTATAGAAGTGAATAGCGCTTGCGTGAAAAGCGGAAGGCATCCAGACGCAATGGGGGGAATTTATCATTGGCCTCTCTACTTACTCCACTTCTGGATCTGGCCAAAGTCATTTTGGTCCAAATGTGATTTATCATTGATCCATGGCTTCTTTGATAAATGAGGTTTCTAAAGGTCACTTTTGCTTAAACCTAAGCATACTCCTAACTGGAGTAAAGTTGCGCAAAAATTTGCGACTTTTTATGGAAAGTCGCAATGGTAAATCTGTCCTAGCCTTAAAGGGGTTCTGCAGTTTTTTCAAACTGATGATCTATCCTCTGGATAGATCATCAGCATCTGATCGGCTGGGGTCCGACACCCGGGACCCCTGCCGATCAGCTGTTTGAGAAGGCAGCAGCGCTGCAGGAGCGCCGCGGCCTTCTCTGTGTTTACCGCAGGCCAGTGACGTCACGACTACTATCACTGGCCTGGGCGCGGCTAAGCTCCATTCATGTGAAACTGCAGAACCCCTTTAATTTACATAAGACAAAACGCCCATACGCACGCCACTTTGAACAAAGTGGAGTGCATGGCGTATACACAAAAAAGTCGCAAAATTTTGCTCAAAAAATGTGATTGCGCAAAAATTTGTAACTTTTTCAAGCCACAAAACTAACTTCACCCAATGATAAATTCCCCCTATTGTGTTTTTCACTGATGTTTGCTAGATGATGTAGATTGTTTGTCTTCAGTTTTTCATGCAATCCGGATATGATCTGGACTGAAAAAGAAACACTCATTGAATGCAATTGCAGAAAAAAAACTGATTGAATTTGCATGCAAAACTATCAATTTTAGGGTCTATTCACACAAGCATATGTATTTTGGGGTCTGCAAAACTCGGACCCACAAAAAATACGGATGATGTCCACATGACATCTGTGTCGCATCCGTTTTATTGCGGACCCTTTTCAACAATGCCTATTCTTGTGCATAAAACATACAGATGCAGTCAGCACATGGCGTTCTGTCCATAGTGTGGTGATGTGTACAGTATAAGTGCTGGAAGGAGTGTATATCCCACCCAGATACCTCAGCTGGGTGAGATAACTGAAATCCAGAAAGCTGCAGTGGTTTCAGCAAAGTGTAGTTTGCTGAGACAGTTTTGTCTAGATGTTTTTCTGGGCTGGATTTCATTTGGACAGGTGGATAGGTTTTGGAAGTGGGATCTGCCAGTCCTCACCCTTCCACTACAGGTATTACGGTTAGCTGAGGAGATTGCAGGTCAGGCCTGATAGTGTAATCACGGAGGGATAAAACATCCCTCTGTGTATGAGAGTTGGAGAGAGAGGGCCCCATGGAACAGACCTGGAGAGGGCCTGTGTGGTCTGCACGGCTGAGGAAGCCGGATCGAATACCGTGTGTGAACGGCACTCTATAGGTGAAATAGAGACAACACGTGTATTAGGTAGAGCCCAGACAGGCAGGTGTTTATTTAAACGTTTTCATGTGTGTTGGTGCCAAAGAGCAAAAATAAAGTACCATTTGGACGTTGAAACCCCCTGTATGTCGGAAGATTTGTGATTGCGACCCCCTGAGAGAGAGCAATCCCTTACAATAGTTATTGCGGCCCCATTGAATGAAAGGGTCTACATCCTGTCCGCAAAATATGTGGTGCAGACCAAAAATACGGTCGTGTGAATGGGGCCTTATCCTGGACAAATCCTTACACAATCCTTATCTCTCATGTTAAAGGGCCTTATTGTTTCTACACAGTAGTTATGCCCCTTTAGTTCTCGCACACAGTAGTTATGCCCCCTTAATGCTTCCACATATTAGTTGTGTCCCGTTGGTGTTGTCATATTGTAGATATGCTCCTTTCCCACACAGTACTGCTCCCTTAGTGTCCCCTTCACACTGGTGATCCTCTCTTAGTTCCCCCGCCCAGTAGTTATGCCCCATTAGTGCCGCCGCACAGTAGTTATGCATCCATATAGTAGAATGCCCCCTCACAATAGTGTTGCCTCTTTAGTCCTGCCCTCACAATAATTCTGCCTCCTTAGTGCACCGTTCAGTAGTGTTGACCCTTTAGTCCCCTTCAGAATAGTGATGCCCCTATAGCTTTAGTAAAATAAAAAGTAATTCTTACCTCACCCTGTCCCCGATTAATGGATCACACCATCTCCTGGATTGTGCTTTTTCGTGCTCAGCTTAGCAGGCTCCATGAGGTCACTGCAATGGGGAATGGTGGACCAGGGAGCTGATAGAGAAAGAAGAAAAAAGATAGAACATGTCCTATTCTTGCGGACAAGAATAGGCATTTTGTATAGGGTGCCGGCCATGTGTGTTCCGCAAATCGCTGAACACACACTAGTAGGCATCCGTGTTTTTGCGGATCCGCAACAAGACGGCCGTCTGAACGGCCCCTAAGACTGATGTTTATTTTTTTTACTGCTATAAATATGTTGATTATCGTATTTTTTTATTTAATTGCTGCAATATATCTGTGAAAAGTGACACTAGAACAGTTAGTCTGATTATGGATATGTATTGGCATCTTTGCCTTTGGTCATACTTTTAGAGATGAATATATTTTTACATAGTTTAAAATCACACTTTTCTCATTTCAATTTTTGACTGCACATCTAATAAAATCTGTTATCTATTATACTGCATATTGGCCACTAGATGTCAGCACAATACACAGTCCTTACTGGAAGCCACAATTATGCTAGGTAATCTTTAACTTTCTGATATAATTACTGCTAAAGGTCTGGCCCTGCGCACTAATTGCTGGATCACTGCTGCAGGGTTGTGGCGCTTTGCTTAAATCACTGATGCCCAACTAGTGACCCAGACTAATGACTGTAATGGCGCATTTACAGTGCGCCAAGTACATTGATTTATTGGGAATGAAGCTTTCCATCCTGACAATTGCCTGCCCGTCATTGGAAGTGAAGAGCTGCATTTACATGCAGCAATAACCTTGACTGTACGGGGACGAGCGATGGCTACTGGCCATACAAATTCATTGTAAACAGCACTCCACTGCCCAGAAACAATTATTGAGATGCCTGCATGAAAGATCCTTTCACCCGATGAAGGAGCGTTCTGCTTGTTAATCAGGTGATCTGTGGCACCTTTACTTATAGAGGAAAGAGGATTCATAGGAATGTTCATTCCCCTTAACCTGCCTGTACAATTGGGCCATGTAAATGCACCTTAAGAAGGCTCTGATTGCACTTGGTACACTAAATAAACTGTAAATATTGCCTGCCTTTTCCAAGTTGAAGAATGTTATTTGGCATGTTCCGAAAAAATATAACAGCACATGGGGATTTTTTTTAACCCGTTAGTGGCCAGCCTGTTTGGGGCCTTAAAGAGATTGTCTCACTTCAGCAAATAGCATTTATTAAAGAAGAACTCCCGACAAAAATTTTATTCCAGGTCCTGCTAGAAATGTACGTGATGTAATCTGCAGTGAATGTCATTTTCTTACCAGTGTCTGAATTTTTGACTTATATCATCCTGAAGTTTCTTATCTGTGTCATGTGACCAGCAATTAGACCCACCACCTTATGTGTGGACAGGAAGTCCAATTCTCTATGTATTCCTATGAGACTGAAAGTGAGGCTCCCATAGGAATGAATAGAGCAGTTACTGGCTTTCTTTCCTGGGTCAGTTGGAGGTCAGGGAGTTGGTCACATGACCCAGCTACAATAAGAAGAGAGGTTTTTACTCACAGAACAATCACTGATAAGAAGATGACAATCACTACAGATTATATCATGCACCTTTCTAACAGGTCAGAGAATAAAATTTTTGCGGGAGTTCTTCTTTAAGGTACATTAGTATACAGAGTGCTTTATGTAATTATAGCCCGGCAGTAGTACACTGACCCACCAGGAAGTTTCCCTATAGGATCTATGGCTAGTCCATCCCTGTTTCCAAGCAACTGATGGACAAACGCAGCAAAATTTCAATATGGGTTTGCTTGCGTTCCGGTAGTGGAGAGCAATGGTAGAAAATAATTATGTGAAAAATAGACTAGATGCATACTTACATCATTTCAGTTAGCCTTTTAATGTAATTAGATTACTGAATGAATCAAAAGCATCCATACACAGGGAATATAGTGTTCCTAGAGACTTTTCAACACTGCAGCACACAGCGCCTGTGCAGGGATGCAAGTACATGGCACAGAAAGTCTTCCCTCAAAATTTCAGGTCGCTTTGAACAGTGGCGCTCTCCACCTGCCTGCTTTCACCCTCCACTTACCAAGGTGAGCATGGCACTGTCTAGCAATCTCAAAATCTGCAGGGGCTTGTTGTTCTCTCTTTAGTCTTGGGGATGTAACTTGTGGTAGGTTTGTCTGCCTAAAGTCAAAGCTATATGCTGGCTCTGCTGGATTGTATAACTTTCTCAAACACATTCTTTGTGTTTTCCAGATGTCTGACTCTCAAGGGGGAAAAGGGAAAATAAAGACAAGGTATAGAATGTTTATTAAGTGTCATAAGGCCATTCCTGATGATTTAAACCCTGACGTCTGTATGGATGGCCTGTTCCCTGTGTGTGGCTCAGCATGAAGCTCAGAAACTCCTGTCCTGGTATAAGATATTTGAATCTGCTAAAGCTGTGCATGAATCCACAAATTCCAGAAAGGCTCTGAGGTCCTCTTCACCTGTGTCTGATATATCTGCACCCTCACATAGCCATTAGTTCAGACTCTTGAGGAAGATGAAGATGCTTTTCTACTTAAAGACAAGCTGCATGATTTATTCAAGGCAGTTAAAAATATCATTAAATCTGATGTTCAGGATAAACCTAAAAAGGAAAGACTGTTTTATTTTCCCTGCACTAATAATTTGTCTGGCCATCTGGTCCTGCACGACTCCTCAGACTAGGGTGGCAAAAACCTGAAAGAAAGATGATGTAGGGTCCAGAATTAAAACTACCTATAAACTAGATGATACCACTCAGGAATGGGATTGTGATCCCAAAGTAGATTGGCAGTAGCCAGAGTGTCTGAAAATGCCGTCTTCCCATCTGTAGAAACATCGCTCCTGTGGGATCCTATGGACAGGAGGGTTGTCATTACTGACAAAAGCCAATTCTGCTTCTTCTGCCTTATGCAAAGTAACTTTGTCTACTGTCCCAGTAGCTAGGGCTTTCTGCATTTGGCTCAGTCATTTTTCTTAAGTTCTTGAGGAGGGAGCGCCTATGGACGAAATTGTAAATAATTTGTCTTAGTTTAACCCCTTCAAGACCAAGCCAGTTTTCACCTTAAGGACCAAGCTATATTTTTCAAATCTGACATGTTTCACTTTATGTGGTAATAACTCTGGAACGCTTTTACTTATCTAAGCGATTCTGAGACTGTTTTCTGGTGACATATTGTACTTCATGTTAGTGGTAAATTTGAGTCAATATGTTTCACCTTTATTTATAAAAAAAATCCCAAATTTACAGAAATTTTGGAAAAATTCATAATTTTTGAAGTTTGAATGTCTCGGCTTTTAAAGCAGATTGTGATACCTCATAAAATAGTTGTTACTGTACATTTCCCAGATGTCTACTTCATGTTGGCCTCATTTTATTTTTCAGGAAGTTAGAAGGCTTAGAATTTTAGAAGCAATTCCTAAGATTTTTAAGAAAATTTCCAAAACCCACTTTTCAAGGACCATTTCAGTTATGAAGTCACTTTGTGGCGCTTACATAATAGAAACCACCCATAAATGACCCAATTTTAGAAACTACACCACTCAAGTTATTCAAGACTGATTTTACAAACTTTGTTAAGCCTTTAGGTGTTCCACAAGAATGAAAGGAAAATGGTGGTGAAATTTCAAAAATTCACTTGTTTTGCAGATTTTCCATTTTAATCTATTTTCCATGTAACACAGCAAGGGCCCAAAAAAACTCTATATTTATTACCCTGATTCTGCAGTTTACAGAAACACATGTGGTGGTAAACTGCTGTAGGGGAACATGGCAGGGCGCAGAGGGAAAGGGATGCCATATGGATTTTGGAGGGCAGATTTCACTGGGATAATTTTAAGTCGCCATGTCACATTTGAAGACCCCCTGATGCACCCCTAGAGTAGAAACTCCCAAAAAGTGACCCCATTTTGTAAACTACAAGATGAGGTGACAGTTTTATTGGTACTATTTTGGGGTACATATAATTTTTGATTGCTCGATATTACGCTTTTTGTGAGGCAAGGTAACAAAAAAAATGGCTGTTGTGGCACAGGATAGATCATGTGTTGCTTTTATAGAGCAGGTTGATACAGACACGACAATACCAAATATCTGTATTTTTTTGTTGTTTCATTTTACATAATAAGGCATTTTTGAAAACAAAACTTATGTTTTTGTGTCTTAATTTTCTGAATGCTACATTTCTTTTATTTTTCTGCCGATCATCTTGTGTAGGGGCTCATTTTTTTGTGGAAAGAGTTGACGTTTTTATAGGTAGCATTTTTGAGTACATATGATTTTCTTGATCACTCAATATTACACTTTATGTAGCAAAGTGACCAAAAAATTGGTGGTTTTGGGAGACTTTTTATTTAATTTTTTTTATGAAATTCACCTTAGGGGTTAGATCATGTGATATTCTTATAGATCAGGTTTTTATGGACGCGGCAATACCTAATATGTCTATTTTAATTTTACACAATAGAAGCATTTTTGAAAAAAAAAATCATGTTTTAGCATCTCCATTTTCCGAAAGCTTTTTATTTTATTTTTGGGCGATTGTGTTATGTAGGGGCTCATTTTTTGCAGGAAGAGATGACAGTTTGATTTGTACTATTTTGGGTTGCATATGACTTTTTGATCGCTTGGTATTACAGTTTTTGTGATGAAAGGTGACAAAAATGGCATTGTTTGCAGTTTTTTTTTTTTAATGGTGTTCACCTTAGGGGGTAAGTCATATAATATTTTTATAGAGCAAGTCATTATGGACGTGGATATACCTAATATGTCTACATTTTTACATTTATTTCAGTTTTACAGAATAAAAGCATTTTTGAAGAAAAAGAAATTATGTTATAGTGTCTCCATTTTTTGAAAGCCATATTTTTTTATCTTTTGGGCGATTGTCTTAGGTAGGGTCTTATTTTTTGTGGGAAGAGATGACGGTTTGATTGGTACTATTTTGAGGTACATATGTCTTTTTGATCGCTTGGCATTACTCTTTTTGTGATGTAAGGTGACCAAAAAATTGCATTTTTGCTCAGTTTTTATTTTATTTTTTTTACAGCGTTCACCTGAGGTGGTAGATTATGCAACATTTTTATAGAGCACTTCGTTACTGACGCGGCGATACCTAAAATATGTTTGTTTGTTTTTTTAAACACTATTTTATGGTGAGGTGCCTTTTTTTTTACTTCAAACTTTAAATTTTTTATTATAAATAATAATAATATTTTTCACTTTTTTTACTTTTTACATTTGTCCCACTGTGGGACTTCACATTTTCAGGGTTTGATCCCTGTTTCAATTCAATACAATACTTTCTGTATTGTACTGAATTGAACTGTCAGCGTCTTACACAGACGCCGATGGAGTCAGAGGGAGCTCCCTTCCTCTGCAGACCCCGCACATGCCGTGGTCAGCGCTGACCAAGGCCTGTGAAAGAGTTAGTCCGCCAGCATCGCCGTACACAGCGATGCCGGCAGATGCAGCAGGGGCCCGGCTATCAGTAACAGCAAGAAGCCGCATTCGCTCACGTACATGTATGTGATTTTGCGCCAAGGGGTTAAAATGCCTGTGGACTTTTTATGTGATTCACCTTTTAACTCTTTAAGATTTGCTTCCAGGTCTCTATCCCTTACCAATGCTGCTCACAGATTGCTGTGGCTCAAGCAATGGCCTTTCGACATACTATCTAAAAAAAAATGTTGCAGCTTACCTGCCAGCTTAGCCTGGCTTTCTGTTTGGGTCACTGTTAGAGAAGATCCTGGAATTCCTTAGGGCAAAGGGCCTAGGTTCCTGAAGACTAATAGGAGAACACAACAAAGGCTTTTTTGCCAGAGGAAGAGATCTCCCAGATTTCGCAATAACAGATTTCCAGACAGAGAAAAAATATCTAAAAACTTTCTTTTCTCAGTAATCATAGACTTCCTCTGATGCTTGGGGGTCATCAACCATTGTCATGGCAATTCTCTGTGCCCCCCACCATCCCACTATCTGGCGCCATATCCTGAAGCAGGATATGATAAAGCTGGGTCTCTCCACTGAGGTCATTAACACCATGCTGGCTGCAAGAAGTCCTACGGTATGGAAGACCTTCACTGACTAGTGTCACTAAAAAATTAATGTAATTTCTATTCAGCAGTTCTTGCAAGAAGTCTTGAAGAAAGGACTTAAAGTCAATATCCTGAAATTGCACTTCATGGCTATAAATGCACAGTTGCAAGATAAATTCTTTAACCAACATCTGGTTGTGGTGGTTATCTAGGATAAGAAAAACATGTCTGCTTTCTTCCAAAAACAACACCACAGCTGTCCACAGGTTGTGTGTAATATTGCAACTCAGATCTGTTCACTTCAATAGAGCTCAGCTGCACACAACCACAATACCACACACAACCTATGGACAGGTGTGGTGGCCTTTTTGAAGGAAGCAGCCATGTTTTTCTTATTTTGGACAACCCATTTAAGATTTTCTTTAAAGCTCTTAAGAACATTTCCCAAAGTGTAAGTTTCCCTTTATCTTCTTGGGATCTCTCTTTAGTTTTCTCTGCTCTAGTCAAGTCTCCATTTGATCCTTTAGAAAAAGCTTCATTAAAGGTCCTCTCCCTGAAGATTTATTTGTTATTGCAGTCACCTCATCCAGATACATTAGTCTGAGCTTCAAGCTGTCTCTTGTAAGGAGCCATACTTTTGTGACCCTAAAGATTGTATCATTTTACAGATTACGATATGGTTTATGCCTAAAGTCACATCCTTTAAAATATTTTTATTGCCTTGTTTTTTTCAAAATCCTCAGAACAAGAAAGAGAAGAATGTGGCATTCATTGGATGTCAAAAAAGCATCATTTAGGCACCTTTTTCTCCAATATCAAGGCTCAAATATAGGGCACCAAGCCAGCAGAGCCTTTCTGGCCAGGTGGGTTAAATTTACCATTGACATGAGTTATTCTTTGAACAATCATTACTATTGCTACCCTTCAGGCTCATTCCACACCTTCTACAGCTACCTCTTGGGAAGAGTTAGCACAGGTTCCCTTGGATTAAATCTGTGACTTGACGATCTGGTCATCCACCTCTGTGTTTATGACTCACTACAGATTGGATGTTTTCCAAGCAGAGGGTACTAATATAATTGACTACCAAATCCCATTTGTGCTTAATGAAAATTTACATATGGAAAATGTTCATTTCCTAGCTATGTAGGAAGCATAGCTACGGCTACTTTCACACTAGCGTTTTAAAATTCCGGTATTGAGTTCCGTCATAGGGGCTCTATACCGGAATAAAACGCTTCAGTTTTGTCCCCATTCATTGTCAATGGGGACAAAACTGAACTGAAGACAACGGAATGCTCCTGAAAGCATTCCGTTCCGTCTTCAGACTGGAGAACAAACCGCAGCATGCTGCGGTTTGCTCTCCGGTCCAGGCATCCGCACCAAGACGGATCCGGAATGACCCCCAATGCAAGTCAATGGGGGTGGATCCGTCTGGTGTGACCATAATGGTAACCGGATCCGCCCTCCATTGACTTTCAATGGAGTCCATTACGGATCCGGCTACACATAGACACATACGTACACATAAACATACACACACATATAGACATACAAACACACATACATACTTACATGCACCCCGGCAGGTCTTCGGAGCGTCAGAGGGACAGGACGGCGCGCACAGATGACGATTCCACCAGGCGCCCAGCAGAGGGCGCTGTGGGGAATCGTGACCTGTGTGAGCCGTCCTGTCCCTCTGACGCTCCGAAGACCTGCCGGGGAGCATGTAAGTATGTATATGTGTTTGTATGTCTATATGTGTGTGTATGTTTATGTGTATGTATATACTGTGTGACATGTGTGGGGCCGGAGCGCGGTTCCGGCTCCACACATGTCGCTGCGGCAGTCCTGATCCGGCAGCACCCTTCACCTGCCGGATCAGGCCTGCCGCCAGTGTGAAAGTAGCCTAATCTATATTCAGTGAATTAGTGCTACATCAAAATACAAAGGTTGCTCTGTAGCATCTAGCTTATATAGTGCAGTTAATTCGCTGATTTGTTTAATTGTCTAGCCATTAGTAGCATTGCTAATTAGCCTGTCTCTATTTGTACCTAGGAAACCAGATATTTCCCATTTGTATTTCTCTGTTGTTTATTTCTGGCCAAACAAATGGACAATCTGACCAAATGGAATATAGGTATATCAGGTGCTTTAGAAGGTATATCAGGTGCTTTCCATAACATACCCATTCTTCTTCACTGTTAATGTTACTGTTATGGGGCACTGTGGGTGTCACTGTTTTGGCCCACCATGGATGTCTTTTAACCACACACTCAAACAACAAACAAAACTGCCCGGGCAGTTAATTTAGATGGTGATGCGGGGAGCGTCTGCTCCTTGGATCAATGTGCAGCACCGCTCCCCAGCAGCGGGGCTGAGTCAGAGGAATGTGCAGGCCTAAGAATCATATGTGTGTCATATCATATGTGCTCACAATGCGTGACTTCCTTTATGAGCTACGCGCTACTGACGTCAAAAGTAGGAAGTCGGCATAATAATGTAATTCAACTGAGTGTGTTTGTGTGTGTGTGTATATATATATATATATATATACATATATATATATATATATATATATATATATATATACACACACACACAAAGTATCCTTTATTACTACCACCATTTACCCCATGTATATATATTCATATACATTAACATTGTAACATTTGATATGGTCTATATGAATGTGTTTGTCATTAGACTCAGGGGCGTACACAGAATTCATTGGGCCCCATAGCAAGAATCTGAATTGGGCCCCCTAACTCCGCCCAGTACCCACCCCTGGCCCATCCCACCTCCTGCCCTGGCTGCTCCCCTGCCACACTCCATTTGCTGCAATGGGAACGCCGTAGAAACAAAACCCGTAAAACGGTGGAGGAATTGTTTTTTCTCCCCAATTCCTCTCCATTTGGAATTTTTCTCCGCTTCCCACTACATTGTATGTCATATTAAATGGTGGCATTCGAAAGTACAACTTGTCCCGCAAAAAATAAGACCTCATACAGCTATGTAAACGGAAATATAGAAAAGTAATGGCTCAAGGAAGATAGGGAAAAAAAATGAAAATGCAAAAACAAAAAAAACTTGTGGTATCCTAAAGGTTAAAGCTGGGGTGTTATGCACCCCAAAATGCCCGGGCACCACATGCAGATATGTTGGAAGGGCGGGTGGAACTGGACATAAGAACGGACAGGGCCGATTCTAGCTCTTCTGCTTCCTGAGGCAAAAATTTAAATGGCGCCCCCTCCCATTAAAAATTAGTATGAAAGCCAAGTAGCCACCAAGACTCTCCTGCCAGATCTGGGGCGATACAAGTACAGATAATGTTGTTATCACCTGCAGTCCTATGTAACACCACAGATAACACAGTGATAACTCTCTGAGTACAGATAATGTAGTAGATGTCACCTGCAGTCCTATGTAACACCACAGGTAACAAAGTGGTACCTCTCTAACTACAGATAATGTAGTAGATGTCACCTGCAGTCCTATGTAACACCACAGGTAACTCTGTGATAACTCTCTGAGTAGAGATAATGTAGTAGATGTCCCCTGCAGTCCTATGTAATACCACAGATAACACAGTGATGACTCTCTGAGTACAGATAATGTAGGGGATGTCACCTTCAGTCCTATGGAACAGCACAGATAACACAGTGATAACTCTCTGAGTACAGATAATGTAGGGGATGTCACCTGCAGTCCTATGTAACAGCACAGATAACACAGTGATGACTCTCTGAGTACAGATAATGTAGGAGATGTCACCTGCAGTCCTATGTAACAGCACAGATAACACAGTGATGACTCTCTGAGTACAGATAATGTAGGAGATGTCACCTGCAGTCCTATGTAACACCACAGATAACACAGTGATAACTCTCTGAGTGCAGATAATGTAGTATATGTCACCTGCAGTCCTATGTAACACCACTGGTAACACAGTGATACCTCTTTAACTACAAATAATGTAGTAGATGTCCCCTGCAGTCCTAAGTAACACCAGATAACACTAAATCTGATAATGTAGTAGTGTTAACTGCAGTCCTATGTAAAATCACAGATAACACTAGTGCTTATAATGTAGTAGTGTTACCTGCAGTCCTATGTAAAACCACAGATAACACTAGTGTAGGTCATGTGGTACTGTTACCTGCAGTCCTATGTACAACCACAGATAACACTAGTGTAGATCATGTGGTAGTGTTACCTGCAGTCCTATGTAAAACCACAGATAACACTAGTGCAGATCATGTGGTAGTGTTACCTATGTCCTTGGTGTGCCTCTCCCACGGACTCCATGCTGGTGGCACTGTCTCCTCTTACGTCTTCTTCTTCTTGCCCCCACAGAACGTCCTGATGCAGCTGCGTCAAGACATAGGAACACTGTGGGCATGGTGACAGTGACAGACACACAGAGGGGCAGAAAGGAGGAAAGGGGGGGCGGGTGCTGAGAATAAGAAGGGAACACAAGCGGGCAGGCCGCAGGCTACTTCAATGCCCCAGGTTAACTATTTAATTATGAATAACCTGGCTGCCTGTGTTGTGCAGAGTATATGTAGGGGGTGGGGCCTTCCTTGCTCTCCGGGTCCCCCTGTGCTGTGGGCCCCATAGCAGCTGCGTGGTCTGCCTATATTGGCAGTACGCTACTGATTAGACTCACATTTATTAACACCCCACACCAGTATTTCCTGCCTACCATTACTCCTGGGCAAACACAGATATGTTGCATGAATTTACTGACGTGTGATAGTTGGAACAATTTCTGGGCTTTTGGTTCTGGGATGTAACATGCACAACCAAACCATTTCTACTATCTAGGTGGGGTGAAAAGTTGACTATTGATACTAGCACATTGATATGACTTTACTTTAACAGTTTATTTTTATGAAGAAAAGGGACAAGCAATTATAAAACACAATCCATTTGGTAACAGTTGCCCTTTATGGCCACACGTCATCTTAATAATTGCTTTTTCATATTAGTATTTCATATTACTATTGGTAATCTTGTTGTCTGTTTTATGATCTGTTTCAAATAAATAATCATACACAAAATAACTAGTACCAGAACTGTTTCCCCTACTAGGGCTACTTTCACATCCCTTTCCGCTATTGGGATCCGTCATAGGATCTCAATAGCGGGGAAAAACGCTTCCGTTTGACAATCAATGGGGATAAAACTGAACGGAACAAAACGGAATGAACCAGAATGCATTCCGTTCTATTTGCTTGTGTCCCCATTGCGGAGAGAATAACGTTGCAAGCAACGTTTTTCTTTCCGAGATGTAAGTCAACTGTGGCGGATCTGTTTTCTCTGACACAATAGAAAACTGATCTGTCCCTCATTGACTTACAATGGTTTTAGAGAAGGAAAAGTCTTGGCTACTTTAGGTTACTTTCACACTAGCGTTTCTATTTTCCATTTTCCGTCATGGGATACAGAGCAAGACAGATCCGTCATGACCCACAATGCAAGTCAATGGGGACAGATTCCTGTAACTCTGACACAATCAAAACTTGACTTTCAATGGAGTTCATGGCAGATCCGTCTTGGGTATGTTGAAGATAAAACAACCGGATCCGTTCATAATGGATGCAGATGGTTGGATTATCAGTAATGGAAGCCTTTTTGCTGAACCCTTCCAGACTTTATACATGCTCTGTGGATTTTTCTGCAGTGTGTGGATGAGATTTCTTAAAATTTCATTCACTTGGCTGATTCTGTAAAATGTTATGGTCTTGCCGCATATATAAATCCACATATACAAATCCTCAGTGTATGTCTCCAGTGTGGACATACCTTCTAATGGCTTTCCAGATTAGCCTCTTAAGTACCTTGACTAAATGTGTCTTTATGGCAACCATTAACATTACCATTGTTAAAACGTGAGTCCACGCATAATACTTTGAAGTATGGGGCATGGTATTGTTTGAGACTTCTGCAAAGTTGCATACGCATTCCTTTAACCTGATTGTTTGTTTCTAAGAAGGTGGTGAGGTGGGTGGGAATGAGTTGTAATCTGTTGCTTACAGGCTTGCTGACCATTCTTTCCTTCTACCTTATTCTGAGGTATGATTGTTTATGTGCACATTTGTGCTTTCAGTGTACAAAAAATTAAGGGTAGCTAAACCTTTGAAAAAAAAAACAAAGGGGCAGCAGCAGTGTTCAGAGTGCTTCGCTTCTTGGGCTTTCATCATCTCTACTTACTTTTTGAAGCAGAGTACAGATTCATAGAAAGTATGTGGGATCCATACTCCACATGCTACAAAACCTGAGCAGAGCCGATGATAGCCAAAGGGGCAAGGCACGCTAAACACTGCTGCCACCCTTTGGCTTTAGTTAGACTTTAAATCTACTTACAGTGCCTTGCGAAAGTATTCATCCCCCTGGACCTTTTCAACCTTTTGCCACATTTCAGGCTTCAAACAAAAAGATATAACATTTTAAATTTTTGGTGAAGAATCAACAAGTGGGTCACAATTGTGAAGTGGAACGAAATTTATTGGATCATTTAAACTTTTTTTGTAATAATAAAACTGAAAAGTGGGGCGTGCAAAATTATTCGGCCCATTTACTTTCAGTTCAGAAAACTCACTCCAGAAGTTCATTGAGGATCTCTGAATGATCCAATGTTGTCCTAAATGACTGATGAAGATAAATAGAATCCACCTGTGTGTAATCAAGTCTCCGTATAAATGCACCTGCTCTGTGATAGTCTCAGGGTTCTGCATCATGAAGACCAAGGAGCACACCAGGCAGGTCCGTGATACTGTTGTGGAGAAGTTTAAAGCTGGATTTGGATACCAAAAGATTTGCCAAGCTTTAAACATCCCAAGGAGCACTGTGCAAGCGATCATATTGAAATGTAAGGAGTATCAGACCACTGCAAATCTACCAAGACCCGGCCGTCCCTCTAAACTTTCATCTCAAACAAGGAGAAGACTGATCAGAGATGCAGCCAAGAGGCCCATGATCACTCTGGATGAACTGCAGAGATCTACAGCTGAGGTGGGAGAGTCTGTCCATAGGACAACAATCAGTCGAACACTTCACAAATCTGGCCTTTATGGAGGAGTGGCAAGAAGAAAGCCATTTCTCAAAGATATCCATAAAAAAGTCTTGTTTACAGTTTGCCACAAGCCACCTGGGAGACAAACCAAACATGTGGAAGAAGGTGCTCTGGTCAGATGAAACCAAAATTGAATTTTTTGGAAACAATGCAAAACGATATGTTTGGCGTAAAAGCAACACAGTTTATCACCCTGAACACACCATCCCCACTGTCAAACATGGTAGTTGCAGCATCATGGTTTGGGCCTGCTTTTCATCAGCAGGGACAGGGAAGATGGTTAAAATTGATGGGAAGATGGATGGAGCCAAATACAGGACCATTCTGGATGAAAACCTGTTGGAGTCTGCAAAAGACCTGAGACTAGAACGGAGATTTATCTTCCAACAAGACAATGATCCCAAACATAAAGCAAAATCTACAATGGAATGGTTCAAAAATAAACGTATCCAGGTCTTAGAATGGCCAAGTCAAAGTCCAAACCTGAATCCAATTGAGAATATGTGGAAAGAGCTGAAAACTGCTGTTCTCAAACGCTCTCCATCCAACCAAAAAGAGCTCGAGCTGTTTTGCGAGGAAGAATGGGCAAGAATTTCAGTCTCTAGATATGCAAAACTGATAGAGACATACCCCAAGCGACTTGCAGCTGTAATTGCAGCAAAAGGTGGTGCAACAAAGTATTAATGCAGGGGGGCCGAATAATTTTGCACGACCCACTTTTCAGTTTTATTATTACAAAAAAAGTTTAAATGATCCAATAAATTTTGTTCCACTTCACAATTGTGACCCACTTGTTGTTGATTCTTCACTAAAAATTTAAAATGTTATATCTTTTTGTTTGAAGCCTGAAATGTGGCAAAAGGTTGAAAAGTTCCAGGGGGCTTAATACTTTCGCAAGGCACTGTATCATTTGATCGCTTGTACAATACAGTGTAATACTTCTGTATTGCACCGCAGAGCTGGATGGTTAGATCCTCAGGGCAGGCTATTAATATCTGGTAGGGGTCTGACACAGCATATCTTTGCCGACAGCGGCGGACTGGAAACTTAAAGTGGCCTTGGAAAAAAAAAAATAAAAGTGACCCCATGTTGTAGGTGGGTCCAAATTGACAGAAGGCGTGGCAACACAAGTAGGTGGGGTCAGCAACACCATAGTGCAAAATACCATCCCATCACAACCATATATCACACTGAAACACAATATATTGCCCCAAAATGCTGTCCCTCTGTGGTGACCATCAATAGATGCCATTTTCTGTCCTCATCCATCTTTTTATTGTTTAAGATATGGAGCAGGAGGTGGGGCCACAGCAGTTTAATTTAGGAGGCCATGTGAGGTCGCTGGGTGGGTACATGAGTACCTAATTCTTACAGATTTAATTACCACTGAGAGCTCATTATGTACCCAGAGATGAGGGCTTGGGCGGCCCCCTGGGCATCGGCCCACCGGGAAATTTCCCTGTAAGGTCTATGGCCAATCCACCCCTGCTCGCCAATCAGCTGTTTGATTGTGGCATCAGAAGTTGACACCAGAACTACACACCTTTCATTGTATAGTGGATGGAGCAGGTTACTGCAGCATTACTCTATTCAAGAAATTGGGAACAGTGCTGCAGTTAACAGCTCTGTTCACTACACAATGGATAGAGTGGTGTAGTTTCAACACTGACTTCCAATGCCAGAGCTACACTGAAACAGTTGTACAGCGGGGGTGCAGGGTATTGCTCCCCCCGCTGGTCAGATATTGGTGGCCTTATCTTCAGGATAGGCCATCAATAACAAAATCCTGGAAGATCAAGTTTAATTATACAATTTTTTTCAAATTGTTTTTTCTGGTCTTTTTGATTTTTCTGTCAATGTAGCCACACGATGGCTTGTTTTTTGCACAACGAATAGTATTTTTTAGTGACACCATTTTGGGATACGCAAAACTTGCTACTTAACTATTACTAACTTTTTTGAGGGGTGATAATGGGAAAAAAAGCAATTCTGAGATTGTTTTTTGCACTTTAAATGTTCAGTATGCAGCATAACTATCGTGTTACTTTTACTGTTTGGGTTAGTACAATTACAGTAATACTAAATATGTATAGTTTAATTTTTCCATCGATCTAGACATATCTGGGCTTGTTTTTTATTGGATGATATGTAGTTTTTATTGGTATCATTTTGGGGTACATGGGACTTATTGATTAACATGTATTACTTTTTTGGTGTGGGAATAGAAAATAAAATTGCTTTTTTATGTTCACAGAGATTTGAATAAAATGTTTTCTTTATGATATGGGTTGTGATAAACATGAAGATACTGTGTATGTTTTTTTAACACTTTTACAAAATAAAACCACTTTTTATAATATATTTTTTAAAAATAAGTTTACTTTGTATAATTTGTATACCAATAAATTATAGCCTATCACAGTGGCAAAAAACGCTGAAAAGAGGCAGAACTCCAAATACGGTTGTAAACCCAATTTTATTCACCCCAACTGCAATGTTTCAGCCCAACTCACTGAGGCATTTCTCAAGCAAGGCATCATCGAGTTGGGCTGAAACGTTGCAGTTTGGGTACATAAAATTTGGTTCACCACCCTTCACCTTATTTCACGAGCTGCCTCTTTCTGCGTCTTTGGACCTAGAGCCGATAATTGGACCTAGAGCCGATGGTCTGGGAGGATGTGCACCCACCATACCACTAACAATTGCTGCTGTCTTTTCTTCTTATAATATCACTGTAACAGTGACAGGCTGTCTATTATCACAGCCTATTAGGAATACAGTCATAGCATGCCTGGGGGCCTTTGTTAGACCCCAAACCTGCCACAGCAAAACATCGGGACCCCATAATTGGTTTTACAGGGGGCTGATAGTGACAAAGGATGTCCCTCTGTCTTACTGCCTAGATGCTGTGGTTATTATTGGCCATTACATTGGGAGCCAGGATTCAATAAGTTTGTTATGAAGCTACTCTTAAGGGCATTATCCAAGTGCCCCACTGATATTTTTCCTCTAATCCCTGTACAGGGATCTGGAATTTGCTGCATGGAAACCACCAGGCCGCTGTCTCTTGGAATAGTGTCTGTTCAAGTGTCTGCTGACCCATGGGGTCAGCAGACACCAGTGCGGAGCACCGAGGGATCAGCCAAAACTGTCATTAGAGAAAGGCTGAGGTCAGGGTAGGCAGAATTTGTTCAAACCAATAAATAGTCCGAGGTGAGGGTGGGCAGCTCAGAGTCAGAATGGAGATCAGGAAGAGGTCAGGCAGAGAAAGGTAAAATCTGGAAAAGAAGTCGGTACATCAGCAGACAAACATAGAACAGTACACTTTTGCAGGATATTAGTGGACTAGAACCTATGGCTTAGGAACCTTCCAACAGGAGAATGTGCCTTAAATACTCCAAAGAAGCCAACCATTGGCTGGAGAAGAAAAGGTTGCGCGGGCCCTTTAACAGTGAGTGGCAGAGAGAGGCCTAGCCTGCAAGAAGGAGGCTGCAGCCTGCTTTGAGGGACAGAGCTACTCCATCTGCTGATCGCAGAGTAGGAGAGAGAGAAGACGCAGGAGCTGATAGGCACAGCAACAGAAGACACAGGCTGTTGTAACAGTATCCCCCTCCCCCCCTTATAGCCTCTCTTCTTTGATCTAGATTGCTGCAAGAAATTCTTCAGAAGGACCAGTTCCTTAATGTTTTCAGCAGGCTCCCAGGATCTCTCTCTTCTGGGCTAAAACCTTTCCATTCCACCAGAAAGAAGATTTTACAGCTTACTTTATGCTCATCTTCAGAGTCAATTGCAATAGCAGGAACTGAATATCTGGAATGACAATTGAACACAACTGGCTTGAGGCAGGAAGACGCAACATATAAGTGACCAGATTCAAGTGTCTAAGAACATCGAAAGGCCCAATGAAACAGGGTGCCAACTTATACTTTGGTACCTTGAGTGAGGGGATCCAAACTTTGTCTCTAGGGGAAAACTGAGCCGAGTACTGCACTTACACTCAGCAAATTTGTTCATGTGAGCAGAATCCTCAAGCAGGGATGTTTTAGTCTCTTGCCAGATCTGGACATAGTCCTTGACACAAGACTCGGCTGCTGGAACTCCGAAGAAAACAGGTAATGGAAGAGGAACCAACCATTGACGAACATACACTATGAAAAAATGGGTCTTGCCTGTAGATTCTCTGGGATGGTTGTTGTAGGAAAGGTCTGCTGAAGGAAGCAAATCTACCCAGTCATTGTGACGTAAAGTGCTGCAGACAGTTGACCAGGACTTGATTTGTACGCTCAAATTGCTCATTGGATTACAGATGGTAAGCTGGGGAAAAGTCCTACTTAATATCTAGCAGTTTGCAGATAACCCTCCAGAACTTAGAAGTGAACTGTATTACCCAGTCAGACATAATGTGTAGGGGTAAAACAAGCAGGCAGAAAATGTGTTTCAGGAATAGGTTGGCTAATTGACTGCAGAAGCGAGACCAGACAGAGGCACAAAGTGAGCCATTTGAGATAACCAGTCACACCCAGACTACTATGCACCTTGAGGAAAGAGGAAGATCGATGATCAAATCCATGGTTATGTGCTGCCAATGGATCTTCTGGCACTGGAAAGGATAGTAAGAGTCCTGCAGATCTTTGCTCAGGAGTCTTGCTTCTGGGCACAAGTGGAACAAGAGGCCATATAACAGATTTGCTAGGCAGTTGTAGGCCACCAATAATGTTGGGTAATCAGGCTGGTAGTTTTTGCGAAGACCAGGGTGACCAGCAATTTTAGAGTGATGACTCTAAGTCAGGACCCACTTTCTCTTTGCCACAGGGGCACCATCATTACAATAATAAGTGATAGATATCAGAAAAAAGTTACATAAAAGGCAAAAAACTATCAGGAAAGTATTCCCAGGGACTGTGCCAGCTAGAAAAGCACTACAACAATAGACGCAAACATAATATATGGACTAAGCCCTCATTCTGATATGATAAAATCTGAGACTCTCAGCCAATATATTTGATCAAAACACATCTGTGCCCGCCTACCCAAGCCAAGGTGGTCCCAGTCAGGCAGGCCCTACTCGAAACCTACCTATGCTGTATGGGCATCTACATTCAGGAGAGCAGACCCTGCACATATAGTGTACTGCTTCTAGTCACCTCTATGTGCATCAAGCAACCAATGAGAGGAGGAGCATGCACAGCTATATGAACCACCTAATCAAGGTCACCTGTGGGATAGGCAGGGCAAAAGTGCACAAAAATTCCACTCCCAAAATAGAAGCGCATTCACACCTAAAGGTGCCACTCCTTCAAGAACATAAATTTATTGGTTACTTGATGCACACAGAGGTAAATAGGAGCAGTACACTATATGTGCAGGGTCTGCTCTCCTGAATGTAGATGCCCATATGGCATAGGTAGGTTTAGACTAGGATCTGGCTGCAGGGGCACTTTGGGAAGTTAAAGCGGCCCTAGAAAAAATATTAAAAGTGGCCCAGTTTGTAGTCGGGTTCAAATTGATTGAAGACAGGGTCAGCAATACCATATTGTGGCACATTATATCACCCCAACAAAGCCAAATACTACAGTCCATCACAAAATACTGCCAGCAGCACAAAATACATCCCCCAAAACTTCCACTGGTTGGCCATGAGGAGGGGCCAGGCGACCCCCTGGGCATCGGCTCACCGGGAAACTTCCCTGTAAGGTCTATGGCCAATCCGCCCCTGCCTGTCTGACTGAGACCACCTTGGGGCGGGTAAGCAGGCACAGATGTGTTTTGATCAAAATATATTGGCTGAGAGTCTCAGATTTTATTATATCAGAGTGAGGGCTTAGTTCATATATTATGTTTGCATCTATTGTTTTAGTGTATTATTTTCCATGATTTTATAAATGTAGCCATGGTGGTGCACTTTTGCCCCATCTAGCCTACAGGCGACCTTGATTAGGTGGTTCATATAGCTGTGCATGCTCCTCCTTTTATTGGTTACTTGATGCACATAGAGGTGACTAGGACCAGAACACTATATGTGTAGAGTCTGCTGTCCTGAATGTAGATGCCTATACGGCATAGGCAGGTTTAGAGTAGAACCTGCCTGACTGAAACCACCCTGGCGCAGGTAGGTGGGCACAGGTGTGTTTTGATCAAATATATTGGCTGAGAGTCTCAGATTTTATCATATCAGAGTGAGGGCTTAGTCCATATATTATGTTAGCATCCATTGTTTTAGTGCATTATTTTCCGTGATTTTATAAATGTAGCCATGCAAATCCGCATATTTAGTTATCATATCGTGCAGAATGTTTTGTATCTTTTTCTGTGATTTTTTTGCTCCAGCTCAGAAAAGAGCAAATGAAACAGCAGAAACTGAAGGTATAACACTCACAAGTGCAACACACAAGCATCTACCAATGTGTATATCACACAGAGATGATACTATAGCACACAAATAACAGTCTTCTAGTCCCATCGGGGCAATATAACTCGAGCTTGTGCCTCCAAAGTACATTCCACATCGCAACCCAGAGAAAAATACAGAAAAAACATAACTGTTAGATCAATGTTATGGAAGCCGTCTTCATATCAATAATATATGAGAATCACAGGAAAATGGTGAGAGCATGGATCAGAATGTAACGGTGAATCTAAAGAAAAAGGGAAGAAATAAAAAATAAAATCAATTCATATATTGATCAAAACAATAAAATTAATACAAACTGAATTAAGATGCAAAAGGCTAAAAGTGATAGACCCTAAGGTAACATCTAATTGTATAAACTCAACAAATAATCATTTTAGGATGTAGACAATCAAGTCAACTAATCCATTCTGCCTAATATCTTTTTAGTTTCCATTTTCTATCACCACCACATCTAAGTGGTGGGATGTGAATGATAATATAGAATCTCAGTTGACTGACCCTATGTCCTGCCTCTTTTAAATGTCTAGGAATTTTAAATGGAATTTCTCCTTATGTGTCATAGTAACATAGTTTATAGTAACATAGTTTAGAAGGCCGAAAAAAGACATCTGTCCATACTGTTCGGCCTGTTTTCCTACAAGTTGATCCAGAGGAAGGGAAAAAAAAACTCTGTGAGGTAGAAGCCAATTTTCCCCACTTTAGGGGAAAAAATTTCAATCAGGCAATCAGAATAACTCCCGGGATTAACGACCTATCTCTAGTAACTATAACCTGTAATATTATTACCCTCCAGAAATACATCCAGGCCCCTCTTGAACTCTCTTAGTGAACTTACCATCACCACCTCCTCAGGCAGAGAGTTCCATAGTCTCACTGCTCTTACCGTAAAGAATTCTCTTCTATGTTTGTGTACAAACCTTCTTTCCTCCAGACACAGAGGATGTCCCCTCGTCACAGTCACAGTCCTGGGGATAAATAGATCATGGGAGAGATCTCTGTACTGACCTCTGATATATTTATACATAGTTATTAGATCTCCTCTCAGTCGTCTTTTTTCTAAAGTAAATAACCCTAATTTTGATAATCTTTCTGGGTACTGTAGTCCACCCATTCCAGTTATTACTTTAGTTGCCCTCCTCTGAACCCTCTCCAGCTCTGCTATGTCTGCCTTGTTCACAGGAGCCCAGAACTGTGCACAGTACTCCATGTGTGGTCTGACTAGTGATTTGTAAAGTGTCAGGACTATGTTCTCATCACGAGCATCTATGCCTCTTTTGATGCAACCCATTATCTTATTGGCCTTGGCAGCAGCTGTCTGACACTGGTTTCTACAGCTTAGTTTGCTGTTCACTAAAATTCCTAGGTCCTTTTCCATGTCAGAGTTACCCAGTGTTTTACCATTTAGTATGTACTGGTGACTTGCATTATTCCTTCCCATATGCATAACCTTACATTTGTCAGTGTTAAACCTCATCTGCCACTTTTCTGCCCAAGCCTCCAGTCTATCCAGATCCATCTGTAGTAGTGTACTGTCCTCTTCTGTGTTAATTACAGATGATTTATGATTATTTAAGCAAATACTCAATTCACTGGTCATTTAACCCACAATAATTAAGTTACAGGGATACACCAAAACATAAATCACATGACCAGATCTACATGTTAGATAATATTTAATCTGATACCTGGATGTATAAATTCTCCACCTTTCAACATTCACATACAACTGTCTGATGTTATCGTCTCCTGCACAGAACTAATCGATGGGCCAATGTCAGCATGCACCTATCTCTCAGATTACAGGCCCTTCTGTACGAAAAGAGAGGGGGAAAAGAAAACCCAGGATCATCATTAAAATAAATGCCCAACATACTCCAATGTTTATGCATGACTGATGATACCTGATGACTGAAGAAACAAACGGTATCCGTTTTTTTTTAATTTACAATCTTGTTACTAGCTGACAGAGAGTTTGCTGCCAAATTTATGGCCCTTTCTGTATGTTTCAATCAGATGGCTAGGGTACCCCCTTGCTCTAACCCTAGAGCCCATCTGCCTCAGAAATTGCTCTAGTTTATTAATATCATCAACAATTCGCTTAACCCTCATCTGACAAACGGTAAATAATTTATCATGGCTTTAAGATGGTAATTATCATAAACCAACAAATTAGTGGGCTTCCTGAATAAATCCGTTCTCAACAAGTCGCCATATTTGTAGACTGTTATATAACTGTCGTATATATATATATTTTTTTTTACTAATGTATAGGGACAGAGATAGGGAACTTTTTTCTAATATACTTTATTTAGAGAAATTGTACATTTATACTAGAAAACGTGACCAGAAATGTCCCTTAGCAGCAATCTTTTAAGTGAGCATTGCCAAGGCACATCTGTCTTCCTAATACAGTACCTATCCATAACTTAAATATATATCTTCCTTGCTCTTTCTCACTGATCAGTGTGGCCAGCACTGTCAATAAGGGCTTCTGCTGTATTCCTGCCACGCTGATTAACTAACTCATATAAGCGCTCGCTATTGTCAGTGCAGGGAGGCAGGGGAAAGCTGTTCTACAGCATATAGGGACAGTATATACTATAACTGTCCCCATATATCAATCCCTATATACTGCCTTCCCAATCAGTACTGCACTGTAATGATTTCTCTAAATAAAGTATAGTAGAAAACAGTTCCCTATCTCTGTCCCTAAACAATTAGCCAAAAAAAACCATGACAGTTACACTTAGGGCCCATTCACACAACCGTATGTACATTTCCGCATCTTATCCGCAATTTTGCGGATAAGATGCGGACCCATGTGGACCCATTCACTTTCCATAGTTCTCCCGCCAAAAAAATAAAACATGTCCTATACTTGTCCGCAAGAACGGACAATTATAGGCATTTTCAATGGGGCGCCCGGCTGTGTGTTCCGCAGCATTGCGGAACACATGCTGGGCAGCACCCGTAGTATTGCGGGTCTGCATTTTTGTGGACCCGCAATAATAGGGTCGTGTGATTGGGCCCTAAAATAGATGTGTCAGGTCAGAGCTGATCATGATAAATTTGATATCAGAATTAATGGAGTTCAAAAACAATAAAAAAGCATCAAACTCTTTCTCAGAGCCCATCCTGATTGTGAAAATGTCACCTATTTATCACCACCATCTCAAAACAGAAGAGAAATGGTGGGACACTGACAACAGATTCCTCATCCTCCATATGTATATCCACATAAGTAGGTGCAATATTGGATCCCATCCCAGTCCCTCTTAATTGAACATAAAGGTCATTACCAAACAAAATTTAATTGCAAGTTTGTACAGGGTGAAAAAGTAGCCCGCCTCCAATATCTCCAAATCAAACTGCCTAATAGTAAATCTGTCTTGGTTGCCCATAGCAACCAATTGGAGCTCAGCTTTCAGTTCCTACAGGGCTCTGAAAAAATGAAAGCTGAGCTCTGATTGGTTGCCATGGACATCTAAGACAGATTTACTATTAGGCAGTTTGATTTGGAGATATTGGAGGCTGGCTACTTGACCCATTGAGCATTTTTTACAGCGAGTAGAAAAATTTGAAGTGTCCAAAGCTTTTCTAACACTTGTGAGACCTCCAATCATGATTAGTGGCGGTGCAACGGCTGACAATATCAAAGGAAACTAAAAGACCACCAGATAGAATATGGATATATCTCTGATCTTCAACAGAAAATTACGTGTCTCTAATTTAAGATCTAGTACTAATAGCAAACTCCCTCAATATATAGTATAAAACAATATCTGCAATAATAGGACGCCCTGGAGGGAATTCCAGATTGTTGTGACTCTTAGGAAGGCAGTAAAGCATCAAGGTAACCGGGTGAGTAAGTAATAAGTAAGTATGCATCTCCTTGTCAATCAAATGAATGAACTTGAATGAACTTTGGCAGCACGGTCTTGAGTTATATTGCCCCGATGAGACATGGAGACTCTAATGTGTGCGCTAGAGTATCACCTCTGTGTGATATACACATTGGTAGATGCTTGTGACCGATGTACCTTCAGTTTCTCCCAGTTTATTTGCCATTTTCTGAGCTAGCACAGTCCCGGGGAGCACTTTTCTGCCTGTTTTTTTGCCTTTTATTTAATTTCTTTTTAATATGTATGGCTTATTCCCAGATTTACTTTACTTACCTACTATGGATTGATATAAAGACCTGCCAATTATAATGCTGATTCCTGAATGCTAAGCGCTGATCAGATTGATTGGTAATTATGTATAGTGCATTATACACCTTCTGTACAATATATCTGTATTTGGTCACTATTAGGATATTAGTCAGATACCCCATTTTTCACCTGTAAGACATACTCCCCCCCCAAAGTGGAGGGGAAAATGTCAGTGCGTCTTATGGAGTGAATACTAATGAGTGCTTCCATAATGGAAGCTTTCATTAGTACAAGAGGACTGGGAAGTGGTGAATGCAGCGGTGAATGGGGATCATTCACATTGGGGCTCTGATCTAAGGTCTGATTGGTGGAGTCATTCACATTGGTCTGAGCTGAGGTCTTAATGGAGTCTTATTAATATTGTGGTTCTGATCTGAGGTCTGAATAGGGGTCTTTTCACATTGAAGGTCTGATCTGAGGTCTGATTGGGGGTCTTATGAGCATTGGGGTCTGAGCTGAGGTCTGAATGGAGTCTTATTAACATTGGGGGTCTGATCTGAGGTCTGATTGGGGGGTCTGAGCTGAGGTCTGATTGGGGGTCTTTATTAACATTGGGCATCTGATTGGGGCTCTGAGCTGAGATCTGATTAACATTTGGGCTCTGATTGGTGGTCTGATCTGAGGTCTAATGAATAATATTTGTTTTCTTAGTGTCCTCCTCTAAAACCTAGGTGTGTGTTATAGGTGTGTTATAGGGCAAAAAATACAATATGTACTAGTGGAATTATTGGTTGTTTTTATATATGCACAATTATGTATTTATATGTATTATATTTATATATTTAATCAGTGGTCTATTTATGTTGTAACAAATGATCACTGATGCTTTGAAAATGGCTACATTGAGTAGTTGTGGATGTTGAGTGAATAAATTCCAGCATATTGCATTCTGGAGTCAGATCTCCTGGAAGGCTGTACCCATGTATTACCTTCCCTTCATCACTGAGCTGCTTCACTTTACTTTTGTGTATTGGATTAGACTCAGGAGCCTTGCACATGTGCATTCAATTATGGCTAATCCTGAGACTAATGTCTCTTCACTTAACTTCTTTTTTTACACTGCTGAGGATGTAAATAGAATTTTAACTGAGACCTTGGAGATGTATCTTTTTGAGTGTAGTTAATTTGAAGCACATCTATGAATATGAAGACACCTCATTAACCTTACATTGCATTTACCCTTACTGGGTAAATATTCTAAGTGTAAGTGGATTTCTTGTGGGATGCATTCACATTTGAGAACTCATTTGTTATCCAACAATGTGGTTTTGGTACTAGGATTGAAAGACTATCCAACAAATATGTGTTGACATTATACTCCTTAATACTGAATTCTTATAGAAAGAGATTGAGACTATTAAACAAAAATAGATGATCTGGGGGTGAATCCAGCCAGCAAAGAAGGCAATATTGATAATCACAATACATTAGTAAGTGCCTTGTATTAACTTTGTCTACATAATAAATGCTATTTGCTGAAGTGAGACAACCCCTTTGAGGGAAACAGTGGTGTAATAGGAGTAATGAATTAATGGGGCTGGGTGGTAAGGTTGAGGTTAGAAAGTAGGAAATACACATTTAATTTACACTTTCAAAATACAACTATGAAAGAGAAGGTCTAGACACTTTGGCCCTGATTTATCACACCTTCACTCCAGAATTCTGTCTTCAAAAAGTCGCACGATAGGGCTTTTGCGACTTTTTTGTGCATTTTTTTGCGACTTTTTGCATGTGTACACCACTCAATCCAGTTTGTAATATGGGTGGAAAAGTGGGTGTGGTTAGCCATGTTAATGAGTTTCACTCCAGATTTATCATTGCGACTTTTTAAAAAAGTCGCAAAATAGTCGCAATCTCACTCCAGGAGGAGGGCGGAGTAGGAAAAGTGGAGGAGCTTTTCTAGACAGAAGTGTTAGGTCTAAGGACAAGCCACATTTATCACACAACCTGTGACGTTTGATAAATGTGGCAGAAAGTACTCCAACACAGACTGAAGCAAAACTGACTTCAAATATTTTCCTAATGATAAATTCCCCCCTTTGTCTACATGATAAATACCATGTTCTGAAGTGAGACAACCTATTTTAAATAAAACCTACAAAAAGGAGCCAGACCACATATAACAATTCCAATATTTTATTAATAAATAAACAAAACAATGAATGTCATAAAACCAAGTGCAGGACTTAAAGCGACATCCCACAAGAGGAGGCACCAAGGAATCAGTGTAAAAAATGTCAATATGGAAAATCACATGATAAAGTGCAAGTGCAAAACATAAAAGCAGTTGATAAATAGGACAAAACACATACCCATCAATGCCTCCTCAGGAATGACGCCAGCCCCAACTCGCGTTTCGGCGTACCTTCGTCAGGGGGTGGCGTCATCACCGAGGCGCAAACCTTAAATACACAGAATAACCAATCAGAAAGTGAATACAATCAACCCCCACAGGACAACACCTGTGTACACATATACCACTGATATTCTGGAGTGGGCGAGCTGTAAGAACGAAAGAGGAAAAAGTCAGCATGTCACATGACTCTAAAAGAACATTTACATGGGCCAACTGAGCTGGCAATTATTGTTCCCAATAATTGTCTGATCTTCAGGGGAGGTGAGAGCTGTATGTACATGCAGAATTCACCTCCGCTGTATGGGGACAAGTATACAATCTGATTATCAAGAGTAAACTCTTCAGCGTGTTCCCAATAATCAGCCCATGCAACCTTTACTTCAGACCAGACATAGTGTTTCTTGGATCTTATTGTCATTAACCAGATTACACAAAATAATTTACAATAAGTGTTCACGGGATAATGATATTATTCCTTCTGTCATGTCTTCTATTTATACCAAAGAAGCGATCACTTCTTTTTTCAATTGTACATGACTTGAACTGTACACATTCAGCTTAAGCAATTCATTACAAAGACAATCAGATCTGAGTTCTAAGCAATTTGGGTAAATGTTCTTGTATATTTTTTAAACTATACGAATTTAGATATTACAACTAAACTTATGGACTAGACACTACCGTGTCTACAAAAAGGATCCCTCATCAAAATATAATGTAACAGCTTTTTAATTAGTATCCTTTCCTGAGCGTTTCTATTTATTTTCTTCATAGCTTATGAGTAGATCCAGGTAGAACAGAAGATATATCTCTCGTAAACACCACCTGTCATGTTTTTCTTGTATTTCTACATTCACGTAGGCAATATAAAACATTCCTGTCTGTTTTATTTTTTCTGTTGTGGGTGGATGCTCTTCAAATTTTACAAGTCAAAGAGAATCCTTTCTGACAGCATATGTGTTTCCATAATAGATATGTGGATGATAAACCTGTTGTTATAATCCTATATACTGATGGATATATTATTCATAGTCTGTAGAAATATTGTAACATTGTTGAAAAAACATACACATGTTAATACACATTAGAAGACAAAGTTACACATTTTAGAGTATTGTTGGTTCATAAGAGTAGTGTACACTGTGGTCTTCTACACAATTACCCTCAGCTAATCTTGGTCCATCCTTAGTGTTTGCTTCAGGGTGGAGCTTTCACTGTTTACTTGTGTGCTTTTCTGATACCATTATCTGTGGAACCACAAATGGCAATTCAGGCATAAGGTCTGCATACAAAGACTAGAAATAGTAGCTGTATGACCAAATTGAGCAATTGTGTCCAAGCTATCTTGTCGGCACCAGTTGTTGTCAAACATGCAACAATTCACATTTGCTTCACACGTCTTCTATATAGTAGCTCATAGCCAACTTTGCTATTTCAAATTACACGGATTTGCTTGGTTTGAAGCATCAGCTTGTCATTGTGCACACTTCCAGTTTTGTAGCTGTTTTAGATATCCAACTTATCAGGTCAGATGCTGCTGCATTTCAATGCCTCACCGTTTTCAAGATACTGTATGTATTGGCTATCCACAAATAAGGGTACAGTCATATGTAACAGCTCTGCTGTGGAAGATCTGCAGCGAATCTGACCAACATATAACAGCAAAATCTGCAGATTTTGGTTCCCTAAGGACACTTTCACAGTCAGTGTTTGATCATTAATTTCCATCAGTAATTGTGAGCCAAAACCTAGATGCAAAACACAGAGCAGGAGCAAATCTTTCTATTATACCTTATCTATGTATATCCTCCAGTCACTGATCAAACACTGTGTGAATGTGGCCTAAAGATGGATTTAGATGGCCAGATAATTGAGGAGATTTTCAGGAAGGAACATTCCTGTGAACACTCGTTCTCGACAATCTGCCCATGCAGTTGATCACCTGATGAAACACTTGTTCATCATGTGAAACTGTTGTTTGTGCAGGCACCTAAATTATCATTTCTGGGCAGCAGATCTTGAGGAAACAATGCAGTTGTACGAGGACAAACAATGGCAATAGTGTTCCCTCATCCTCATACTGTTAAGGTGAACGAGCAGCTGACTGTCGGGAAGGAATGCTTCCTTCCCAACAGTCAGCTCTAGCCCTTAACATTTTAGAATCCTTACAGGCATATACAATGGAAGAATTGCAACCATACTAAATCTAATCAAGAGTGGATGAGATCATGAGTGATGATCTTTTACAGGTTTCAGTGTTATTCTAAAGGTTTTGCATTTGCTTTGATTTTGGTGAAATAGTTCTAGTGTCTAGTGTTCATGCAGTGGATTGCAATGATATTTCTAGAGTTTTGCTACACAATAATCAATGAAGTAGGAGGTTCTCAGAAATTCTCAGCTCAGGCCATTGCAGTTTACAGGGAGTGGACTTGACTTTGGTCTCCTCCTCTTGTACAACCTCTCCACAGTTGCAAATAAAAGAACTGACTTTTGTATCTACTTAGTTTCCTCAGTAGAAGACAGAGTGATCACACATAAATACAAATCTAAGGGAACAGAGGAACCAGCTGAGGTCTTATTTAAAGGAGAACATTCCTATGCTCACAGATTCCTCTCTGTAGAGACACAGCAAGAGAGCAGCTTTGCTGGTTGACTTTGTTATTATGGAGTGCAAACAAGGTATGTGTTAATTCTGCCTTTTGCCTACATTATCCATAATGTTGCTTATCAAATTCTCAGATGTGATGCACAGAACTATACAGAGCAGTTGCAGGAGTGTATGCAATTTCATTTGTAACAAACTCATACATTTTAGCTCAGGTTCCCTAATATAGCTTTGAAGTTAAAAGCAGGAATGGATTCAGAAAAGAGAAGTCCTATCTGTCCTGTGCATTTTCTTACACTTTACGACCCACATTGGCTTTTGTTTAGGTTTTCTGTTGCACTTTTATAACTAGAAGCAGGAAGTTTGATGGCACTCTTTGTGTCTTAGTACACATGTATTTGCAAGTTTTAATCAGGTGTTTTATGCTGCTTTTTTATAATTGTATCTTTATTAAATGTATTAAAGTATTTTTCATCAGATACAATACAAATGTATAGTCAGATTTGTATAAAATTGACAAATCAGTAATATATAACAAAGCTATCCAAAGCTAAAGAAGGTAGGTAAATACATTTTTATGCAGTTTTTGATAATAAAGGGATAGACTGTACAGTATGTGGCCTGATGCACACAAACATATTTCCCATCTGTGTGCAATCCGCATTTTTTGCTATGGGGCTGCACAAAAATGGACAGCACAGTGATATCATCCATGTCTTGTCCAAATCCATGTGGCTGTTTTCAATTTATAGAATGTGTCTCATTCTTCTCCACATTGTGGACAAGAATAGGCAGTTCTGTTGATGGGAGTGAGGAGATTGCAGAGTGCATGCGGAAGGTATCTGTATTTAGTAGGTCTGCGATGTGCGGACCGCAGTACGGATATGTTCTTATGCGTCAGGGCTTATGCTGGGGCTACACCTAGAGTTTTTGTAGCACTTAAAGGGGTTATCTTGGAATTTGATATTGATGACCTATCCTCACGATAGGTCATCAATATCAGATCGGTGGGCATCCAAGCTTCTGAAAAAGGCCGCTTAGGCCTCTTTGTAGGCCAGTGACGTCACCGTACATCAGTCATGTGCCCTAGGTGCTGCTCTGCCCCAATCAAGTGTAAGATGGGTTTCTGTTGATGGCAGTGAGGAATTTCTGTGCACAAGGAAGGTATCCATATTTTGTGGGTCTGTCATGTGTAGACCACAATATGGACACGTTCTTATTCATGAGGCCTTAGGCTGGAGTTTTTGCAGCACTTAAAGGGGTTATCTGGGAATTTGATATTAATGACCTATCCTCATAATAGGTCATCAATATCAGATTGGCGGTTATTCAAGCTATGAAAAAGGCCGCTCAGGCTACTTTTACACTCATGGTAAGCTTTTCCAGCAGGCTGTTTTGGTAGGGAAACAGCCTGCGAGATCCATACTACCGTTTGCCCATGTGTGCTGCCAGAAGACCGCCTGGCCCCATTCACTATAAGGGCGATTGGCTGGAGATTCGGCCGCAGCATGGCAAATATGCCAAGAAGCGGCTGGACTAAAACCGCAGCGTGTAGCTTACTGTGAGTGTGAAAGTAGTCTTAGGCCTCTCCGTAGGCCATTGAAGTCACATACATCAGTCATGTGCCTTAGGTGCTGCTCTGCCCCATTCAAGTGTAAGGTGGGTATCACATGTTAATTTTTTTTTAAAAACGTAGTAAAAACACATACTTTTTGTATGCATGTATTTTGTGTTTCAAATCTGTTTTTATTGAAAAATAATCCAATACAAAGCCATGACAGATACATATTTTGGTGCATGTGCTAGCCTCATGATCGTTTGTCCATGAACTTCAACCAGGGGGACCAGATCTGCAGGAACTTAGATCTTGTATGTGAGTCCCAATTAGCGAGTTCCTCAAACCTGCAAATTTGGTGGACTTTATTAATCCACTGATCTATCGTTGGAGAGGTGGTGCTTCGCCAATGAAGAAGTATTAAAAGTTTGGCTGCAGTTATTAGGGGAGGCGTCTCTGGAGAGCCAGAGGAAACCAGCTCCTTATTTAAGGTAAGTTGGACCTCCGGACATACTTGGCGTATAACTAATTCTACGCACTCCAGAATTGTTTTATCAGTTTAGAGTCCCAGAAAATATAAGAGAGGGTCCCTTTCTCTTCCATGCACCTCCAGCAATGATTATTGGGAATAACTCCAATTCTGTAGAGATAGTCTGGGGTCCTATACCAACGGATAGTTGTTTTAAAAGTGTTCTCCTGAATTCTTACACATCTTGAATTCTGTGTGATCGGGCTAGGATTGTGGCTATCTCCTCCTGTGAAAATGAGCGCTGGAGCTCTTATTCCCAAAGAGCAATAAATGCAGGTTTGGTAGGTGTACTCAATTTAAGTAGGGTTACGTATCTTTTGGAAAGCAGCTTAGGGGGAGGAGAATCAAGGAGAGTATAGTTCTCTAACCAGGTGGGGTCTAGTTTTAGGTCAACTAATCCGCTCCTATATTTCTTAAGGGTTGAAGAGAGGTCTAACGTTTGTAAGCTAGACAAAGGGATTGTTGAGTGTTGGGAAATTAAAGAGAGAAGTGCTTCCTCGGAAAGGGCTTTAATGGCTTCCGCAATTCTAATGTTAGGGAGTTTGTCCCACCAAGTGGGTATATCCTTGTTAACTAAGGCTGACGGCATTAAACTAATAGGTGCTAATGAGGAGATCAAGCCCCTAAACATATTGAAAGCAGGGTGAGACCTGCAAACTCTCAGCATTCCTCTAGTTAATTCGCTTATAATCAGTTGTCGATTTAGAGGGGGGAATTTAAGCCACAACCAGTTCTGGTATCTAGTAGATAACACTTCTCTTTCCAGTTCCAAGTAAGGAGTGGTAAGTTGGGGAACTGGCTACTGGAATGACCACCTCGCTAAGTGAATGGCTTTGTAATACAAGAACATATCTGGTAGTGACGTTCCTCCATTTCCAGATTTTTGCAAGAGTTGGTGATATGGTAATCTAGCCCTTTTATTGTTCCAGAGAAACCTCTTAAAGATTGTTTGTATCTTGTTAAAGAATGACAATGGAATATCGAGAGGTAAGACAGAAGTTGTAGTAAAACAGATGTGGAAAGTATGTTTTTCCTCCCGAACCAGGACACATAAGGTATCTTCCACTCTTAGAAGTATTTGCTTATTTTTTGTAATAGCGGAGGATAATTGATGCGGAATAAAGAAGATATACCTAGATACTTAATAGCATCAGAAGGCCATTTGAATGGGGAGTCTTTTTTGATCAGGGCCAGCTGGGAGGTCGGGACTCACACATTTAAAGCTTCAGATTTGTCATAGTTAATTTTAAAATTGAAAATTGTTCCAAATTCGTCAAAGATTTGTAGTATATATGGAAATGCTTCCAAGGGGTTCGTGATGAGTATTAAAAGGTCATCAGCAAAGGCTGCGGTCTTATTTATGAAAGAACCTAACTGCGTGGCCACCCTCCATTCATTTGTATGGGGCCGCCGAAAATAGCCGAGCGCCGGCTCGGCTATTTCCGTTGGCTCCATAGAAATGAATGGGAGCGCACAGCGCATACGAGGCCCAGCTCCCATTCATTTGTATAGAGCTGACGGAAATAGCCAAGCCAGCGCTTGGCTTTTTTCGGCGGCCCCATACAAATGAATGGAGGGTGGCCGCGCATGCGCGGTGCGCCCTCTTTCCCTTTCGGGGCCCCGTTCTCGATATAGGTACGAGTCCCAGCGGTGGGACCCGTACCTATAGGACAATGGGGGCATATCCTAGCGATAAGCCCCCATTGTCCAAGATGGGAATAACCCTTTAAACATACCTAAGCTGACTCCAGATGACCGCGTGACCTTGTGTCCTTATGTAATTCGCTAATGACAGGAACTAAACTCCCCCCCCAAGCTCTTGAAGCACATGTCACCATTATTCAGAATTATGTAGTAGCTATCGTCCGATCTCACTATTAAACACAGAGTTTAGTTACTCTCATTAGTGAATTACATAAGGACACAAATTTAGGGAGGAGTATTGTCTGAAAGGTTTTGTAATATACTATTGGAAATCCATCAGGACCAGGACTTTTTTCAGGGAGAATAGAGCTTAAAGGGGTATTCTCATCTTGGACAATGGGGGCATATCGCTAGGATATGCCCCCATTGTCCTATAGGTGCGGGTCCCGCACCTATAGGACAATGGGGGCATTGTCCAAGATGAGAATACCCCTTTAAAACCTTTGCTGCTTCTTTATCTGATATTGGGGCTATCAAGGTCACGCGGTCATCTGGAGTCCGCTTAGGTATGTTTAAACTATCAAGAAAGGAAGATATTCCTTCTTGCATAGGGGGTTGGGACAGATTTGTCTCCGCGTTGGAGTGTAAGTTATAGAGTTGATTATAAAACTGATTATAGTATACTGACTAGAGGTGACTCTAGTGCCTTCTGTGGTTTTCGTTGATGAAATGAGGGCTTTAACCTTTGTCTTTTCAGCAAGGAGGACATTATTTTGTTCCCCTTGTCTCCATGAGTATAATATTTATATCTCAAGAATTGTAGCGTCTTGGCTGACTTAAAGGGGATTTAGAAGATTTGCCTATTTGTATTTCTATTGTCCCACACACATCAGTCAGGCCGTTGCCCCTAGTTACGGCCACCACAGCCTTGTAGTAGTGGTGGTCAGCTTGCTGTTGTTCAAACCCGCTCTGAGGTAACTGCTGTATTGTGTATGCACACTGCATGAGCATGCGGAGACACATCTTAGGCCCCTTTCACACGGGTGAGATTTCCGCGCGGGTGCAATGCGTGATGCAAACGCATTGCACCCGCACTGAATCCTGACCCATTCATTTCAAAGGGGCTTTTCACATGGGCGAATTTTGTGATTCACTAATGGTTGCTAAGAGATGTTGTTTGTAAACATTCAGTTTTTTATCTCGTGCGTGAAAAACGCATTAAAACGCTTCGCACCCGCGCGGAAAAAACTGAACGAACGTACACAATCGCGGTCAAAACTGACTGCGATTGCGTGCGGATTGATGCGGATGCGTGGGGATGCGTGCGGATTTTCCGGAACGCATCCGGACTGAATCTGTGACGCCCGTGTGAAAGAGGCTTTAGGGTTGTAGTATTTTTGTCTGCGCTTCCAAAATGTAGAGAAATGGATCCTGTTCCAAGATCAGTTCATCTCTATGGAGCAGGATCCGTTTATAAAGTCTGCATTTTGGACAGAACCTGACCATTGCGTTTTGGACTGGTAGCGTCCAAAAAGCAGATGTAAAAGTACCCTAAGATGTGTCTCCGCATGCTCATGCCATGTGTGTTCACAATACAACAGTTACCTCAGAGCGAGTTTGAACAACATTAAGCCGATCACCACTACTACATGGCCGAGGTGGCCGTAACTAGGGGCAACGGCCTGACTGACGTGTGTGGGACAATGGATATACAAATAGGCAAATCTTCTAAACGGTACATTTTATATAAATACATTCTATTAGTAATAATATTGGTATGGTTATATCTAACTATACAAACTACATTTGTGATATGGGAATACCCCTTTAATATTTAACAAGTCCTTAAGCTGCCGTCTGAGTGTTGTTAATTTTTCGAGGTGTGGGAGGATCTGGAGGTTGCATGCAGTTTTTCTAGTTGGCCAATTTGTGAGAGAAGAGCGGTAATGTCTTTTTCTCTTTGTTTCTTAATTTGGCTACCTAGTGAGATAAACTCATCTCGAATAAAGGCCTTGTGGGTTTCCCATAAAATGGGTTGTAATATAGAGGGATCATAATTGATTTGAAAAAAAGGAGGTCAGCTTTTGGGCAAGAGTGGTAGTATGTTGTGGGTTGTCTAAAATAGTGGAGTTTAATTTCCATGACCAAGCTTTTGAGGTTATACCTTGAAATTTTAATTTCACTGAGGTAGGTGCATGGTCCAAAATAGTGATTTGCCCTATTTGGGCTGAGATGATGTTGGGCATAAGGGATGTGGGAATGAATATATAATCTAGACTATGGTATGTCCCATGTGTGTTTGAGTAAAAGGTGAAATCTTTTTCGTCGACATGTAGGATTCACCACGTGTCCACCAGCACCATATCAGATAATAGCATTTTTCCGTACGCCCCACAACGGCACTAAGCAGGAGGGAACCCCGCCTCCCAGGGACAGGAAACAACTAGGAGAATCAAATGGTTAAATAGCCTCCTCCTCTTACCTTCTCCAGTTGTTTCCTGTCCCTACGGGATGCTGGAGAATCAGCAGGAGTTCCCTCCTGTTTCTGGACGCCGCAGCCTTGTCTTCTGCCCAGGTTTCCTGGAGGGCTGCGGTAGGGAGAGGACCCAGGGGCTAAGAGATCTGTCCCTCCTCTCCTCCGGATTAAGCCCGCGGGTTTGCGGGCATCCCCGGGCTTCCTACGCCTTCCGGTGGGTCGGCGCGGCAGGGCTGCCGGCCTCGCGTTCTCCGGGCCGGGTATCGCGAGATCCGGGTCACGTGACCTCGTACGTCATCGCGGCGGATCACGTGACCAGGAAGTACAGCTTAAAAGCCGGCAATCGCAGCAGGGATGGCGGTGCAGTCGGCGTGCAGCGTCCTAGGTCAGTCTGATCCTCTCTACCCGACATGTCTGTCCCTGAAAAATCTGCTGAAGCCCTGAAGGCCCTTAGCCCGGTAAGCCTCCTCCATTTTATGAGGATCCTTTTTATTTCTACACTTGGTGGTAGTGTTTGCTTCTCCTCTTAGGTGTTGGGTTCCCCTTAAATTTTTTCTCCCTTCTTTGGAGAGTCTAAACTTCTGGCGTTTACATGTCTTGCAGACCCGAGAAGTCAGCAAGGCGGGGGAACCCTCATCAAGGAAGAAATGTGCGATATGTAAGAAAGTGTTACCAGGCCATGTAAAGAAGCCCCTTTGTCAGAGGTGCACGGACAAGGTGCTTTCTGAGGAGACCCCTTCCCTGGTGGATTCCTTAAAGTCCATCATTAAGGAAGAAGTCAGCTCAGCAATCGATTCAAAGCTGTCCATGTTACCTGGACCGTCTGCTTCAAAATCCCTTCCGGACGCCCCAGGTCCAGAACTGGATTTGGACGAAGGAGAGCTCTCCTATGTTTCTGATTCTGACTCCTCTGATGATAATTCAGGGCGACCATTATGCTCTGTGGAGGATACAGACTCCCTTTTAAAAACCATCAGAGCCACAATGGAGATTGAGGAAGTGAAGGAACCTCACTCGATCCAGGACCAGATGTTTAGGGGTCTGGGAGACAGGAAGAAACGAGTTTTCCCCCTTCATGACAATATTAAGAAATTAATTCAGAATGAAGTGGAGAGACCCTGAGAAAAGATCAGGTACCTCAAAAGTCTTCAAGAGGAAATACCCTTTTGAAGAATCTGAATCTGCGCTATGGGATAAAACCCTAGAATTGACGCACCGGTGGCCAGAATTTCCAAGAAGTCGGCATTACCATTTGAGGATGTGGGCCTCTTAAGAGACGCGATGGATAAGTGCGAATCGGTCCTAAAAGAAGTCCTGGGAAACATGTGCCTCCATGCTGCCGTCCGAGCATTGCGCGCAACTTCCACTGCTAGGACCCTTTCTGTTTGGCTTAACCAGCTGGAAGAACATCTAGTCTCCGGTACCGCCTAGAGAAGATATTGGTATCCTCTCTTTCCGTTCTGAAGCAGGCGACAAATTTTCTATCAGATGGCCTCGGCTGACCTGGTGAAACTTCCGCTAGATCTGCGGCACTTTCCAACTGCGCCAGAAGATCCATATGGCTTAGGTCTGGTCAGGGGACAATACATCTAAAACCCGTTTGTGCAGTATTCCATGTGAGGGAGACAGGCTGTTTGGATCCACCTTAGATGATATAGCTGGATAAGGCCGCAGACAGAAAAAAGGGGTTTCCTTCAGAATCAAGATTTGTTCAACAAAGGCGGTTTTTTTCGGTGGCCAAAGAAGAACAAACAGGACCAGAAAAAGAAGGATGGTTCTACCTGGCAGCCCTCTAGAGGAAGAGGTTAGAGGATTCCTATTTAACCCTGACAAGTCCAAGCAATCCTCCAATGACGCCAGGTCCCCGGTGGGGGGAAGACTAAAGTATTTTCTTCCTGCCTGGGAACAGATCTCAGAATCTCCATGGATCCTGGACCTAATCAGCCGGGGTCTTCTTCTAGAATTCTTCGTCTCCTCCCCCAGAAAGATTCCTATCAAACAGAAGACTCGTTCCAGAAAGGCAACAGGTTTTAGAGGCACAGATCCAGATTCCTGCTAGAGAAAGAAAGCTGTGATTCCGGTTCCACTAGATCAGAAGGGATCAGGCTTCTATTCGCCCCATCCTTCCTCGTAAAAAAGCCCAACGGCACTTACAGGATGAATTATAAATCTAAAGGACCTCAATCAACATGTACAGTACAAGAGGTTCAAAAATGGAGACGATCAGGTCTACAATCAACTTATTGTACCAAAGATTGCCAGATGGTATCTCATCGACCTAGCGGATGCGTATTATTCACGTTCCCATTCATGTCACTCAGCAAGAAGTTCCTGAAGCTGCACACTACCAACGGTCAGATTCTCCATCTACAGTTTCAGGTTCTTCCATTTGGCCCTGTCATCAGCCCCCACGAGTCTTTACCAAGCTGATGGCAGAGATATCAGGATTCCTTCACCATCAAGGAATACTATTCATTCCATATTTGGACGATTTCCTCATTGCAGCCAATACAGCAGAATCTGTTCTCCAAAGTCTGGAGACAGTGAAATCCACTCTTCTCTCCTTAGGGTGGCTGATAAATCTAGAGAAGTCGGATTTTCTCCCATCACCGGAAGATATTTTTAGGAATCCTTCTGGACTCCCGGCGGCAGGAGGTCTTTTCTTCCAGACCAGAAGATTCAGAAACATGGTATCAAAATTTTCCCTGTTCCAGGCCCAACGGAGATCCTCTTTCAGGGGAATTATGGAGGTCCTGGGCCTAATGACTTCCACCATTCCTGCGGTAGAGTGGGCCCAGTTCCGCTCGAGAATCCTACAGGATTTTCTTTCTGTCAACGTGGGACAGAAGCAGATTCTCTCTGGATCACAAGGTTACAGTTCCCCAACGAGTGAGGAATTCTCTCAGCTGGTGGATAGTTCCGAACAATCTGAACAGGGGTCTTCCTTGGAGGGCCCAAGACCAGGTCATCGTTACCACGGACGCAAGCGGGTCAGGCTGGGGAGCCCATTGTCAGGGTCAGCTATCTCAGGGAGATTGGAGTCCAGAACAGCTGACTTTATCTTCAAATGCCAAGGAGCTGCTGGCTGTATATTTTGCCCTAAGAGCATTCTTTCCTCAGGTCCAGGGAAGGAATGTGAAGATTCTGTCGGACAACAGTACGACAGTGGCTTATCTGAACAAACAGGGCGGTACAAGAAGCAGGTATCTTTGCAGAATAGCCTATTCACTGTTTTCCTGGGCTCAGGAATTTATCTCCTCCTTGTCAGCTGTGCATGTGAAAGGAGAAGAGAACACTCTGGCAGATTTTCTGAGCAGAAAGACTCTCAGGCCAGGAGAGTGGAGTCTTTCCAGTAATATTTTTTCTCAGATCTGCAGCAAATGGGGTTCCCCTGTAATAGACTTGTTTGCCTCAAGGGCGAATACGCAATTAAGCAGATTTTTCTCCCTTTCTTTCAGGGACAACCCAGAGCGAGTGGATGCCTTCTCGGGTCCTTGGCCGAGGGGCCTCTTATACGCCTTCCCTCCTATAACCCTGATCCCCAGGGTACTGACGAAACTACTGGAAGAAGGGGGCCAATTGATCTTAGTCACTCCCTTTTGGCCAAAGAGGACGTGGTTTCCCCTGCTCCTACTCCTCTCGAAGGGAGACTTCTGGCATCTTCCTCAAGACCTGAACTTCTTCAGCAGGGCCGGCCCTCTTCATCCAGGCCTTCCTCAATTAAGATTGACAGCCTGGAGGTTGAGCCGTAACATCTTAAAATCTAGAGGTCTCTCGGACATGGTCATCGAGACTCTGTTGCATAGCAGGAAGCCGATTACCTCCAGAATTTATCTGCGATCCTGGCACGCCTTTCTTCGTTTTGCAGGAGATTGCTTTCTGCCCCGAAGGTCCTCTGGACGTAAGGTTAATTCTGGACTTTCTTCAGAAGGGGTTGGAGGATGGTTTGAGGTTAGCACCCTTAAGGTCCAGGTGGCAGCCTTAAGTGCATTTCTGGATGTTAAGTTAGCTGATTTCAGTCTGATAAAGCGTTTCTTTAAGGGAGCAAGTCGTTTATATCCTTCGGGTTAGATCTAGAGTCCCTCCTTGGGATTTAAATCTTGTGTTATCTGTTCTGATGGAACCTCCCTTTGAGCCTTTGTCTGAGATTCCCCTCAAACTTTTGTCCTTCAAGACAGCGTTTTTGATTGCCATAACTTCGGCCAAGAGAGTGGGGGAAATCCAGGCTTTCTCCTGTAAGGCCCCGTATTTGACCATTTTGGATGATAGAATTGTGCTTCGACATGAACCATCTTTCTGCCAAAAGTCTTCTCTAAATTTCACTATCAGAGAGATGTCTCATTACCTACCTTTTGTCCGCAGGCTAAATCAAGCAAGAATGTTTGTTCCACCACCTAGACGTTAGAAGATGCGTCCTGGCCTACCTGTTGGCCACGGAGGGTTTTAGAAATCCGGACCGTCTTCTGAATTCAATTTGCGGGGCAAAATAAAGGCCAGTGTGCTTCCAAGACGTCCATTTTCTCGCTGGATCAAACCTCACCATTTCCATGGCTTATCAGGAGAAGGGCCTTGCTCCGCCCTCGTGATCAAGGCACATTCCACTCGTGCCATGTCTACCTCCTGGGCAGAGGGAGCTTCTGCTTCCATTGCTCAAATTTGCCAGGCTGCCACCTGGTCCAGCCCATCCGCTTTTTTCAAGCATTATAAGTTGGATGTGCTGTATAATAGGCGATTTGTCTTTTGGTAGAAGAGTATTGTCTGCCATAGTCCCCCCCTAATATTGTTGTGATTCCTTTGTTAATCCTCCTGCTTAGTGCCGTTGTGGGGCGTACGGAAAAAATGATAATTACTTACCGGTAATTGGATTTTCCGTTTAGACCCACAACGGCACTGGGGTTTTCCCCACCCCCTTTATATTATTTGGTTTCAGTATTTGGTGTATTGTTATATGTATACTTGCCCTTTGGTAAATATAATAAATATACCATGTTTTTGCATTATTTTCTCTGTCCTTGGATACTTACTGGAGAAGGTAAGAGGAGGAGGCTATTTAACCATTTGATTCTCCTAGTTGTTTCCTGTCCCTGGGAGGCGGGGTTCCCTCCTGCTTAGTGCCGTTGTGGGTCTAAACGGAAAATCCAATTACCGGTAAGTAATTATCATTTTTCAAACGAGTGAGAGACTTCTTAGCAGTAGAATGTGAAAGGGAGGTCGTGTCTAGGTAAGGGTCAATGGCTACATTGAAGTCTCCTCCTAATATTAACATGGGTGCTGCGGTTTTCCTAATGAGCTGCAGAGTCTTCAAGAGCCATGAAGTTTGTCGTACATTAGGGGCGTATATACTGGCAACTGTGACAGTTTGTGACAGACCTGTAAGAATAATATACCTGCCATCAGGGTCAATATCTAGAGAGGTCATCTGGAAGGGGTATTGCAATTTATTGCAATTGAGACCCCTCTGGATGCAGAGGAGAGTGTACTGTGAAACCAGTGTGAATATGGTTTGGATGGAAGTTTAGGTATGTGTTTATTACGGAAGTGAGTCTCTTGCAGTAAGAGAATAACTACATTCTCCCTCCGCAACAGTCTAAACATGTGATTTTTTTTTTTTGCAGTGTATTCAAACCACTAGCAAGAGAGTACATTTAGTTCTCTCATTCTGGTATATACAATGTATAATGCCTATATATCCCCTTTTTGGCCCAGCAGAGCAAACAACATAAACATTAAACCAAAAACCAATTGAAATAAGGGAAACTGGCAGTGAAAGGCATGTAGTGTGCCAATATTGGGGAGCGACCATCTCCGAGGCACACAGCCCGCCCAAAGCGGACTGAGGTGTCCCAGGGAGGGCCTCCCTTTGAAGGTGAGGTGGGTGCCTCGTGAAGGCCATCATACACCTCTACCTCTATGTGCAAATAACAATGTACTTATCAGTAAGAGTCCAATTGTTGGGATGTCGTATGGGAGATATCAAAGAGGTGGTTCCTCGGTGATCAGTTGGAGAGATCAGGCGACTTATTGATTGAAAAATCCGTGTTCAGGGTATCAGTCCGAGGTACTTGTAAAACATATGTAAAAAGGAGGAATAGAGCGGGATAGTGCAGACGATGAGAAAGGAGAAGATAGAAGGAGATATCATGGGAGGACTTCCAAAACAGGATCACGTTGCTGCAGTGGACAGACATCTGGACTGCTTATTCTTCCCAACCACCATCCAGACTTGCGCTTGAGGTAGCTTCGGAAGATCTGTCGTTGAAGGGATCGGTAACCATGACGGGATATTCATAGGTGCGATGTCTAACTTGTCCCATGCTTGCTCCAGGTCTTCAGGAGATCTGATTACAATCTGACGGCCCCCCTTCATGATGGCGAGGCCAAATGGGTACAGCCAGCGTATTGGAATGAGGTGGGCTCTGAGAGCTTCTGTAAGTGGCTTCAGGATGCGCCTCTTCGCCAAGGTGCTAGCTGCAATGTCCTTATATATTTGTATATGTGACCCCTGGTAGGAGATATCTTTGGCCTCACGCGCGGCTTTTAGTATTGCTGCGGTATCAAGGTAGCTGAGTAGCCGCAGATAATATCCCTAGGCGGGTTTTCAGGAGGCGGCTTTGGTCTTAGACCCCTATGAGCACGTTCAATAGTAACTTGTGCTCTTTCCTCGCCGAGTAGTTCAGTGAATATAGAGGATACCACGTGGTGAATGGCGTCTGTTTCATAGGCTTCAGGCAGGCCCCTGAGCCTAATGTTTTTCCCCCGACTGCGGTTTATTTGCAATAAAGCATAATTTATATGGTCTCTATGTGACATAGTAACTGCTTCCAGCTTTTCGCTATGTTGGATAAGACCTGACTGGGAGTCCTCTAGTGTAGAGACTCTGTGCCCCAAATGCTTCATGTCGGCTTTGATATCTGACAAGTCCTTTATAACTGGGGCTATAGCTTTCCTAAGAGCTTTAGTCAGGAAGGATTTAGATATTTGTGAGGGGTCCGACTCACCCGCCGCGTCAGAGACAGCTCTGGAGCTCTCCTCATCTGTGTCTGCTCTTGTAGCTGGCTGTAGCGCACCTTTCTGCGCCATCTTGGATCTCCCGGCTGGAGAGGTATGTTTCTTTTGCAGGTATCTGTCCATGTGTCGGACTGTGGTTTTTCCATCCGTGGAGTGGAGGGAATGGTCCCCTGCTTCTCTCTCCCGATTTAGACCATATTGCGTCGGTTGGGCTCTCACTTAGCTTGAGGTAGAGGAGATGTGGACGAGAGCGCTGCTATTATGCGGCCATCACACAGCGCGGCAGACCATATGCATTTATTTTGCAACTCTGTTGTGGTGTATAAAAAGTAACACAATACAAAATATACATCTGTCTTTATAGATGGATTCTAAATCTTCTTTTTTTGAACCAACATCTGATTTTAGCTTCAAAATCCACATAAAAAACTGAAACAAGAAAACCTGAGGAAACCCATACACACACTAGCACCTTTAACCTTTGCATAATACAGTGGTTAATCATTACTTAACAATTATTAATCGTTGTCATTTAATCCTTTATATCTTGCAATTAGATTTAGCGTAATTTGTCTTTTTTATTGTGGTCTATTAAAGCGTATGTGGATAAATTGACACATTGCTTTAATATGTTTCAGAAGAAAGTATATTACATAGTCATCATGAACATTTCAGAGGGATAGCTATGGATTTATATTGTAAAGGCTGAAATTCATTAAATGTATGGTTTGTGCCAATACTTCCTCCATTGTTTTGCATAAAAATTTCTTTTTGGAATCTAAATGTTCCCATAGTAAAGCTTTGCCATTTTTTTATACATACTGTATGTTTTCTGTTTCTGAGAAGTTTTATTATAATCTGCAGAAGAATAAGGTTGGGTTTCCGTGTTCAAGTTTTCTGATCCAGATTTTGAAGTTAAACTCAAGTGTGCATAAGTATAAAGGATAGATTCTACCTGACTTCTTTTTAATACACTCATAGTTTTAGCTTCAAAACCCACAGAAACCAAAGTTGTTTTTTTTTTTTTTTACAATACAGGTGTTGCCGTTACAGATGTTAAATCAGTGTGGTAATTGCCCATGCAGTTTTTTACAGGCAAAACACACTGATTTCAGGTTTATGCACATGACCGTATATTTGGTCAGCATCCGATGCCCATTTTTTGTGGATCGCATGTGGACCCATTTATTTCAATGGGGCCTGAAAAGATGTGGCCTGCATGTCTGTTCTGCAGTCCTGTAAAAAAGAAAAAAAAAACTGCAATCACTTTAAAAGCATGTTTTTGATACGTTTCTGCGATGCACTTGGTAATTGCCCTTGCAGTTCTTTCAGCTGAAATGCGTTGGTCCTGATTATTAATGTATTTACAACAAAAAATGGAGCAGTTTGGCACATTTATGGTTTCAACTCTTAATTCCGTCATGCTGGAGAAAGGGGGGGGGCCTAGTTGAAAGTGTGCAGAGTTCTTTGGAAAGGGGTGAGGCCTAAGATGTGCCATTTTGAATCAAATGTTTGGTGCAATTCTGGTGTAAAAATCTGTCTCTAAGTAAGCCAACCAATAGTTTGTATAGAGTGTGAAAAGCGTCTATCCCCGCACCAGGTTTATTATCCATCCTGGGCCCCTGTGATGAATTTGGCACAAGTCTAGACAGCCTGTCTATGTTTAAATACTTAAATACTTATAATTAAACTGGTTAACATAACCCTCTCCTTATTTTTAATGGGAATTTTTGCACCAACCAAAAAAATGTTCCACCAATCCGGAAAAATTGCTCCTGTCATGTGCTCCAGTTAGCCAGAAATCTCATTGGCAGTATAGGCAGTTTGCAGTTCATCTCTACCAGTGTGTCATACAGTGTTTCAAGACGGCTTCTACAAAATGACCCATTTGGGAAGAAATGCAGTTTTAAATAATGTGGGACCTAAGAAAAGGCTTTGGGTGCCCGTTTTCTTGTTTATTATAACATTCTGGCAGTGTAATACAATGTCAAATGTAGCAGGGTGTCATAAAAATATCTCTGGTATGAAAGGCTTTGAAAAGCCAAAATTGATTTTGCCTATGTTATGCTTTTTGATATCACTGTACACTGCAATTGCTAGAATGTGAAACTGTGTGTCTCCCATTCTGGGTTGTATAACCTTTCCCCTCTTCCCTGGAGACCACCAAATACCCAGCCCTCTCTCCTTCTCACCATTTGCTAAGCTCCTTGTAGACAATTCTGCTGAGCACAGATAACCTTTTACTGAGTTGAACTCTCTATGGCTGTTAAGGCTTTGACCTGGGACTCCTAGGTCTTGTGGCCCTGTCTAAACCAGGCCAGGTCCCCCAGGTATATTCTTGCTATCAACCAATTTCTTTGTTGAATGTCGACCTTAAAATATTCTGCAAATTACTGGTGAACAGATTGATTACATTCTTTGAGCCACCTAGATCAGGTGAGCTTGGTGCAAGGAAGGGGAGGTCAGGGACAATACCTTTAAGATATTGACTACAAAACTAAATAGAGAGGCTCACAGTGTTCCTGTGTTATATTATGGTATATTACCATAATATGAAGTAGAAAAATATCCTCAGATTCCAATGAATATACTGTTCATATATCACAGATTATAGGATAATATATTTTTCTATTTTTATTTTTTATCTTTTATTTTTTATTTTTATTTTGTATTTTTATATATTTTTTATATATCTTATATATGTATTATTATATCTCAATATTTGTTATTGGAAGAAGATGACCCACCCAGATGTTGAAATAAGATGAACTTAATATACATACTTATACAAGAAATCGCATGTAAAACATATGGGCCTGTTCATACTATAAGATGATTTATTTGTGGAATGAAATGGGACTCTGTTAATCCGGAATCCTGTCCGGACTTTATAGACACCTGGAATTTACTATAAAAAGGCAGAGGGCAGACCCCACAAACACTACCACTGATGAAGGAGAGCGTTCTCCGAAACGCGTCTGGTATATCATTGTCGGGTATATGGTCCGGACCTATACATAATACCCACCGCAATAACGGGGATATTCGGCAATTACTCTGCGAACAAATACAAGCTTGAAAATTGAATACCGAAGCTACGGTAAGTGTCTGATCACGTGATCGAGACATCGAGCCCACGTGACCGGGAGTTACGGAGGATAGCGGAACTACACGGCGTGAAGGGAATCTTGCATTATACCCACAGGCCTGGAATAACACCATACCGCTACCGTTACAAGCATAGGAGGACATATAACAACCCATTGCCAGCAGTACGGTCCCCTCCCGGTGCAGTAAGAGCCCAGTGGGCATATAATATAATATTTGCAGAGTAGTCGCCCAACAGATGCCATAGAAGACTGGTAATAAATATCTATCACTATATGCCCCATGCCTCAATAACCTGAGGAGTCATATTTGGAGGGACAGATAAACCATCGGCTTTGTCTCTGGGGATTGAGCATCCACGTCTAGTGGAGAGGACTTTCTGCGTTTTCAATATAAGTGGGAAAGATATATTGATATATGAATGTTATTATTGTTTTTAGGTATTTTAGTATACTTTTATTGAATTAAATACTTTGCTACATTTTTCCAGAAAAAAGTGTGCATATCCTCTATTTTTTAACCTTTAAGATATTAGATATTTTTCTCCATGATCTAACCAAACAATATCCCCCATGATCCTTTGCCTAAACGCTGAAAAGGGATTTTGCTGGATCTAATGGACTTCTTTACATTATACCCCTTCACCCATCAGTCTAGGCCCTAATGTTATAATGTCACTTTACAAATCTCCTTCTGATAGGCTCAAAATCAATGATTTCCTTTCTGCCAGGTTTACCATCTATAGTGGCACTTGTCAGAGTTGCCTCCTCTCTCCTTTGTTATACATTTTGGTCATCGAGTACCTCATGTCTACTATCTGGGCCAACCCAGATCTCAGGGGTTTGCAGGAATTTCAGGAAAAATTTGATTCGATACGAAGCCAAATTTCCTCGTGCTTCGTGATAGCGAATCAATTTTCATTGAAAATCCAAATTAAAACTTATCTCATCCATTTGCGTGTGAAGAGTCCACCACTGCCATCTTGAATGAAGATCCCGCCTAAAATGTGACGTATGATGTCACAACACGGCCAGCGTGATATCACGCACCCGCGCGAGAACTTGATGATCCTTGATGTCTGAGCTGCCTCATATTGGAGAATGGTCCATTTTTTTCATCAAGGTTGTCTTTATTGTATATTTAACAAGTGGACATGTCAAAAGCAATACATACATGTACAGTAACGTGAGACTCACAAGTCCCAAAAAGAAACAATTTCCAAGACTGACAAGTCAAGACAAGTGAAATACAGGGTAGCAAGTTTATGAACAATAAGAGTGAGACATAACCTTGAGCAAACAAGAAACAATGAAAAACATGCAGGTCAACATTCAGAGCAATATAGTGCTAGCAATTCAGGTGGTAGCTATAATTATTCAAGTTATGATGAAGCACAAGCCAATTATTAAGTCGTAGGTCATAAAGGCAGCAGCAGTGAGCCTGTATCAGTTCCACAGTAAGTTAAAAATGAGGAAATTATTGAAAATAGTAAATTATTAATGTTGACATATTCTAGCAAGGGAATCCATAAGGAAAGATCTTCCCAACTGGTCATTTCCTTAATGCGACAAATTTGCAAAACCTTGTCTTTCCAAAATTCCAGGGTCGGAGGGGATCTGTATCTCTCTACCTCAGTGGAATGAGTAATTTGGCAGCAGAACAAGGTAGGAAGACTATGGCATGAAGAGTGAATTTGGTGTGGGTTTCTAAAGTTCTGGTGTCAGTGTAAGGGCTCATGCACACGGCCGTTGCCCGGCCATGCCTGTATTGCGGCCCGCAAACAGTGGATCTGCAATATATGGGCCCCTGTCATTTGTGCACTGCATCCCAGATGCGGAACCATTCACTTGAATCAGTCCATTTGAACTTTTTAATTGGTGACGTTTGTCCAGAAAGGGGCAATAGGTGGGCATTGCCACGAGATGTTTAAAAGGGTGCCAACCCCAGAACTGCATCTCCAGCAGCAGTTGGATGGAACAACATGAAATTTATAAAGAGTCTGGGATTCTGTACCACCATGACAATAGCTGATATGAATTTTCCTGAATCTTAATGCATTTAGAGAATCCATTTTAAATGTTCAGGATTGTAGTGACATCTTCTTTAGAGTGGGTGATGTTTAGATCAGTTTCCCATTCTCCAGTGGATGTGGGTTTATCTGGAGCCAAATTTGTTAGTAGACCCTTGTATAATTTTGATAAAAGCTTAGAAGAAAATAAAAATAAAATGAACCAGGTTTCTTAAAATCCATACAGTGGTTTACTGGAATTTAACAATTCCAGGGATTTTTACATTTTGCACTTCAGGCAGTCAGAACAATTTTCAGTTTTGACATGTACAAATAAAACCTACAATGGATTTGGAAAGTCTTCAGACATTTGTAACCAATATATTTTTCCTTCTAAACCAGGAGACATAAGATATATCACATGTGTTTTTATTTTGGCACATACATTACGAATGGCTCATAGTTAAAGGGAATGTGTCATCAGAAAATGACGTTTAAATCACATATTTTTAAAGAATTTTTAATTATGTTATTTTTAATTTTACATGTCAATATCTATATTTAAACTGTATCTGTTAGCCGATTCGTAACTATTGTGATGGAGTGTCCGGGGAGGTGGTGGATGGGATGTATATTTGTCTAAGGTTCCTCACTTCATGGTTTTATTAAAAACAACCAGGGTATGTGAATGACAGAGATGTACAGTTGTTCCTTTATTAGGGTTTGTTGAAAAAGGGGGTAACCTATCATTTTTCTATTTGAAAGCCTAGACATAATCTTGCAGCTTTTATTACTATGTGCATACATTTTATATTTATGCACAGGCTTTGGCTGATCTAGTTTTCAAGACTTCTTTTAGCTGACTTCTCAGAGGATTTGAGGTCGTCCTGTACAGAGACCAGAAAGGATGTTTGTGCAAATTTTCAGGAGATTTGGACTATTTTCTATTCCCATAGTGTTTTGACCCTGGAGCCAATATCAATGAATTCCACTCTAACATGTGCCTTGTGAGAGCACCACAGTGTGGGAACCATGTGTTTTTTCATTAATCTCAGAATATTCAGTATCTGCCAGAGAGTAAATCTGCCTTTTTTCCGTCCATGAGTGTATTTATGTGGCAAAATCAAGTGCAGGTTGGAGGATCATTAAAGGAAATGTGTTACAGAGGTCTCTGCATGGTCCAAAAGGCAATGGAGCTTATTTAGAATGATGAAACACATTTGATATATCTGGTACTGTACATAGAGGTAACATGTTTTGTCCTTGAAATCTGGATTAAGTAACCTCCAAGTATTTTGCAGATGTAAACCATGAAGTGCTCATTTTACCTTTACTTAGTGTTTTATGGGACAATACAGACCCTCTAGAGGAGGTATCAAGCCATAGGTCAAGAACTAAATTTAGGTTGCTCCACAAGCCTCAGTCAAAGTAGAACATTTCTGAAGAGTGCAAGTGAGCCACTGAACCTGACTGATTCGGAACATGATATTTGCTAATAAAATAGTGTAATGTGCTCTTTACCCCCACTGTGCCTCTTAGTGCCCCCCTGTGCCTCTTAGTGCCCCCACTGTGTCTCCTTTAGTGCCATGCATGTTTTGCCACATTTGGGCCAGGACTTGAACATTTAGTGGCAGTTATCGCTGCACAAGGGGCTCGCACCAGATACTGAACGCAAAAGTTCACATACTTTTGCCAATTACAGATGTGATATTGGATCAGGTTCCTCACTAAATAAATGACCAAGTCTAATATTTTTTAACTCATTTGATTTAGTTATCTGTATGTACTTTTAGGACTTGTGTGAAAATCTAATATAGTTGTCTTCAGGATAGGTCATCAATATCCGATTGGCAAGGTCCAACACCTGACACCCCTGCCGATCATCTCAGAAGTGCAGTGTAATGACAAGTACTTGCTCCATTCAAGTAATTACACTATGCCACATCTCCACAGGCGATGACACATAGTATAAAGAATCCTCCTTTTTCAACACAAAAAATCAATGCATAAATAGCAGGGTGGACCCAGCATGCATGTGGAACCTGCACTCCCTGAATTTTATGGTGGCCGTCCTGACACATAACAGGTAGGAATTAGTGTTAGGTTCCCGTCTTACAGAGATCGCCTTGACGTTTGGCAGGCGGGCCCAAATAATTTTGTACAAAATTTGCCAAGAATCTCAAATTTACTAAACAAGCGTAGCATTAGCACCAGAATATTTCTATTACTATGGCATTTTTGTACTTTATTTGGTTTGCAGAGTGCTGTTGCATTGTATTTTTTTTCCTTTGCATAATTGGTTTTACCTTATCCGTCATGACCTGCTCAATGAAATAAACACATTGTATTTTTTTCCTTTGTGTATTTAGCCATGGCAACGTGCACCTGCACACTGGAATGTGCTGACTGACCCCCTTTTTCTTTGCAGTTTATACTGGAGGTGTGGCTACTCCATTTAGTCGCGCACTCCTGACCAGCCTGTCTGCCCCATAGGCTGATTTTAATTAGTGTAAGTTTAAAGCTGTAGTCTGCTCTCCCTGCACTCACTGGAATCCTTTTGGCACCAGGAGAGGTATAGAGTGGGACTCTCATTGCATTCAGTGGTAGCCATCTGGCACCAGGTGAGGTATAGAGTGGGCTCAGCATGCATGTTGGTACCTGCATTCACTGGATTTAATGGAGGCCATTTTGGCACCAAAAAAATGATAAAAAGCAGAGTGGACCCAGCATGCATGTGGAACCTGCACTCCCTGAATTTTATGGTGGCCGTCCTGGCACATAATAGGTAGGAATTAGTGTTAGGTTCCCGTCTTACAGAGATCGCCTTGACGTTTGGCAGACGGGCCCAAATAATTTGGTACAAAATATATTTGCCAAGAATCTCAAATTTACTAAACAAGCGTAGCATTAGCACCAGAATATTTCTATTACTATGGCATTTTTGTACTTTATTTGGTTTGCAGAGTGCTGTTGCATTGTATTTTTTATCCTTTGCATAATTGGTTTTACCTTATCCGCCATGACCTGTTCAATGAAATAAACACATTGGGGGCCGTTTACAAAGGCCAGCATATTGTACGCGGGTCTTGATTCCCTCTGTGCTGCTGGAGGATGAGCCTAATATATGCAGAGTTGCACACCTCTGAAATATTTAGGGCATCTTCCGGACGTGCTGTGCAACACACTTAAATCTATGGCAGGCTCCTAGCTGCCATAGATTTAGGTCCTTCTTCATGCCAAAAAACTAGTGTGAAAAAGGATAAATGAGCAGCACTGCATCCTCTGCACCCTTGGCACGCCTTTTCTTGCCATTTCAACAGAAAAATAAAAAAGTATGGCACATGGAATGCACATATGAACAAATAGCTGTGTCCAGAAGTCCTCTATTATTAGTTATTGACTAGTTTTTTTTTTATCTGTAAGAAACGCTATCATTATTGTTTTCAAACCATTAAAAAATAGGTGTTACCTATTTTGGTGTTTGCTGTTTTACTTAGTTGTGTGTATGCTAAGCGTACATTAAAAACGAGTTGTGAACAGCCTGTTATCTATATGTATTTAAATCATGACATTAAATACTGCGGTTTCTGGTTTGGCCACCAGATGTCAGATTGTTAGATATCTTTTGAAGTCTTGAATTTAATTGTTTTATCTTATCATAGTTGGAATATATATATACAGTGCCTTGTGAAAGTATTCGGCCCCCTGGAACTTTTCAACCTTTTGCCACATTTGAGGCTTCAAACAAAAAGATATAACATTTTAATTTTTTGGTGAAGAATCAACAACAAGTGGGTCACAATTGTGAAGTGGAACAAAATTTATTGGATCATTTAAACTTTTTTTGTAATAATAAAACTGAAAAGTTGAGCGTGCAAAATTATTTGGCCCCCTTGCATTAATACTTTGTTGCGCCACCTTTTGCTGCGATTACAGCTGCAAGTCACTTGGGTTATGTCTCTATCAGTTTTGCACATCTAGAGACTGAAATTCTTGCCCATGCTTCCTTGCAAAACAGCTTGAGCTCTTTGAGGTTGGATGGAGAGTGTTTGTGAACAGCAGTTTTCAGCTCTTTCCACATATTCTCAATTGGATTCAGGTCTGGACTTTGACTTGGCCATTCTAAGACCTGGATATGTTTATTTTTGAACCATTCCATTGTAGATTTTGCTTTATCTTTGGGATCATTGTCTTGTTGGAAGATAAATCTCCGTCCTAGTCTCGGGTCTTTTGCAGACTCCAACAGGTTTTCATCCAGAATGTTCCTGTATTTGGCTCCATCCATCTTCCCATCAATTTTAACCATCTTCCCTGTCCCTGCTGATGAAAAGCAGGCCCAAACCATGATGCTGCCACCACCATGTTTGACAGTGGGGATGGTGTGTTCAGAGTGATGAGCTGTGTTGCTTTTACGCCAAACATATCGTTTTGCATTGTTTCCAAAAAGTTCTATTTTGGTTTCATCTGACCAGAGCACCTTCTTCCACATGTTTGGTTTGTCCCCCAGGTGGCTTGTGGCAAACTGTAAACAAGACTTTTTATGGATATCTTTGAAAATGGCTTTCTTCTTGCCACTCTTCCATAAAGGCCAGATTTGTGAAGTGTTCGACTGATTGTTGTCCTATGGACAGACTCTCCCACCTCAGCTGTAGATCTCTGCAGTTCATCCAGAGTGATCATGGGCCTCTTGGCTGCATCTCTGATCAGTCTTCTCCTTGTTTGAGATGAAAGTTTAGAGGGGCGGCCGGGTCTTGGTAGATTTGTAGTGGTCTGATACTCCTTCCATTTCAATATGATCGCTTGCACAGTGCTCCTTGGGATGTTTAAAGCTTGGGAAATCTTTTGGTATCCAAATCCGACTTTAAACTTCTCCACAACAGTATCACGGACCTGCCTGGTGTGTTCCTTGGTCTTCATGATGCTCTCTGTGCTTTAAACAGAACCCTGAGACTATCACAGAGCAGGTGCATTTATACGGAGACTTGATTACACACAGGTGGATTCTATTTATCGTCATCAGTCATTTAGGACAACATTGGATCATTCAGAGATCCTCAATGAACTTCTGGAGTCAGTTTTCAGAACTGAAAGTAAATGGGTCGAATAATTTTGCACGCCCAACTTTTCAGTTTTATTATTAGAAAAAAAGTTTAAATGATCCAATAAATTTCGTTCCACTTCACAATTGTGACCCACTTGTTCTTCACCAAAAATGTAAAATGTTATATGTTTTTGTTTGAAGCCTGAAATGTGGCAAAAGGTTGAAAATTTCCAGGGGGCCGAATACTTTCGCAAGGCACTGTATATATATATATATATATATATATATATATATATATATATATATATATATTAATAGCTGGTAAATTGGTATTAAAGGGCACAAAAATAAGTGCATTGAATTTGAAACAAAGTGAGAAATTAGCTAACTTCACACTTGCGTCAAAGCTATCCAGAATGCCAATCTTCTCTGATCCGGCGTAGCTGGATTGTGCTTTGTGTCCATCTGACTCCATTTATTATAATGGGATCCTGCCCCTCTCCGGCATAAATGCCAGGATTCGGCCAGAAAAAGAACACTTTGTGCATCAATTTCTGTCTTGCCAAATCCCAACATTTATGCCAGGGAGCGGCTTGATCCCTGCTGGATCCCATTAGAGTCAATGGGGTCTGGTGGGCACACAGCACTATCCAGCTATGCCGGATCCAGAGAACGCCGGCAGGCCAGCTTTACCGCAACGGTGAAGTTAACCCAATGTTTGACTGGTATTATACATGTTGGAAACATATATGGCTCCAATGTATGCTATTACAGCCACAGACCTTTAATATAATTTGCCCTTTATTTGGATACCCAGATTTTCTGAATTTGGAGTATTCATAACCTATCCTTAGGATAGGCCATCAATATTACATCGTAGTGGACCAATTTTTGGCCCCAATGCAGATCAGCTGTTTGAAGGGTCTGCGGTGCTTGTACAAGCACTACAGTCTCTTCGTTATTTATCTGCATGCCAACTTAGTATCGCGGTGCAGGGTGTTATGTTCAAGTCAGCTGGATGAAGCTGATATACTCTGCACCTCCAACACAAAGTAAGATTTACTGTTTTAAAGCATACCTGTATGGAAAAAAAAAACTTTTGATGTGTGATGGTGAAATACAGTATATAAAATGTTTTGTTCAATGTGGGTCCAAGTGCTGAAACCCCCACCAATTGCTAAAACGATCAGAAAGAAGCACACAGAGCACTCGCCTTGCTCTTGCAGCAGTGAGGAGACACCACACTCTGTGTGAGTACTTCTTTCTCCTCGTTTTAGAAATTGGTGGGAGTTTCAGTACTGAGATACCCACTGATCAAAACTTTAGCTTTTCTTTTTTTAACCCCTTCGCGACCAGCGCCGTACATGTACGGCGCTGGGGCGATGCGGGCACATGGCGCCCGCTCGCGGGTGCGGCGGGCGTCATGGCCGGCAAGTCTCTGCTGTTTCTAACAGCAGAGACTTGCCGCTACCTACTGTGTCGGCGGCGTCTTCCGGGGTGACTAGATGCCGTGATCACACGTGATCACGGCATCTAGTTGCGTCTAAACCCGGAAGCGTTCGCTTCCGGGTGGTGTACAGACACCCCGTGTGGCCAATCGGGGTGTCTGTACACCATATGAAAACTGTAATCCTCGCTGGTGAGGATTACAGTTTCAAACTGCAATTCTTATTCTGGCCACTAGATGGCAGGCCAGGATAAGAAATGAGCAATTCATGGCTTTCTGAGTCTATAAAACCAGAATTGCTCATAAAGAAAAAAAAAAAGCCACAATATATAAGCCCATATTTGAGCTTTCTAATAGTAAAAAAAAATTAAAAAAAAAATGTTAAAAAATATATAAAAAATAAAAAGATGTAAAAGTTCAAATCACCCCCCTTTCCGTATAAGTAAAAAATAAATACCTAAATAACAATAAATATAGACATCATGGGTATCACCGTGACCGAAAACGCCCGTACTTTTAAAATATAAAAAAAAAATTCCAATACGGCGAATTGTGTGGCGGAAAAAAGCGTCCAAATGGCGATTTGCCGTTTTTTGTCGCTTTTTTTTTCTAAAAAAAATTAAATAAAAAGTGATCAAAAAGTCATACACACCCCAGAATGGTATCAATAAAAACTTCAGACCGCCCCGCAAAAAATGAGCCCCAATACAGCTCTGTACACATAAATACCAAAAAGTTATAGGGGTCAAGATTTGACAAGGAAAAAAAAAAAAAAAAAAAAGGGCAACTTTCTAATTATTTTATCACTATGAAAACGCAGGAAAAACTATACATATTAGGTATTGCCGGATTCGTACTGACCAGTAGAATGAAAGTAACGGATCAGTTTTAATGCACATCGAACGCTGTAAATAAGAAACCCGTAGAACTGTAGCGGAATAGCGTTTTCTTTGCAATTTCACCCGGTTTGGAATTTTTTTCCCGCTTCCCACTACACCGTATGCAATATTAAATGGTGGCGTTGGAAAGTACAACTTGTCCCGCAAAAAACAAGCCCTCATACAGCTATGTGAACAGAAAAATAAAAGAGTTATGGCTGTTTGAAGGCAGGGAGCGCAAAACGAAAATGCAGAACCGAAAAAAGCTCTGGGCGCGAAGGGGTTAAACTTCAGGTACACTTTAACTATATTTGTTTTATTTACTACTCAATGAGATCTTGGTCAAGTGTCTGATACATCAAGTGTCTGTTTACTTCAGTTTAAGATATGAGTAGACCAGAAAATTTGCAATGTTTTGTTTCTTTTTGTAATTTTCATTCATTCAAGGAGTAGACAGTGTTATGCTATATATTTGCATTGAATTGATTAAGACATTATTATTATTGCCAATGTATAGGTGGGCAATTACGTTGCGATATTACAGCTTTTTTCTCTTCTCATGTTACTGTTTTTGTTTTTTTTTCAGAAAGAACCCAAAAGAAGTTGCTTCTTATTGATGTAGACTGTGGCACTGATGACGCCCTGGCCATTATGATGGCAATTGCCTCTCCTAATGTTGAGATTTTAGGAATCACCTGTGTTGGGGGCAACACTCAGTTGGATAACGTCTGCAAAAATGTCCTCCGCGTCCTTAAATTATGTGATCGCTTAGATGTAAGTAGTGTTCACAATAATTGTTATGTATGTCAATATATAAATATACACTGATAAGCCAAAGCAATTTGGCTTCCAGTACAATTTCAGGTTTTGATGGGGTTTTATGGTGTTGTTTTTGAAGCCCAAACCAGGGGTGGCTCATAAAGGGATCATTAAAGGGCTCTGTCAGGACTGGCGGTCATGGCGCCCGTGCCGACGGTCCTGCCTCTGACTCTGCGGGTGATGCGGATGCCCGTGACCGGGCCTCTGCCCCTCTCCTGTCAGGCTCCTCCTCCTGCTGGCGGTCTCTTGGTATTGTTGCGCATTCCAGGCAGGGAGGGCGTACCACGTTTGAGAGTGCCAAGGACGCGGCGGGTGCGCAAGTTCTCGGTCACTAGGTTCACGCCGGAGAGCGCAAGCAGTTTAATCTATTTGCGATGCTATGCAGACCTGGTCACCTACTAAGGGTTAATTTGGTGCTCAGGAGTCTCTCCTCCCTTTCATCTGTGGGGGTGGGACTCCTGGCTGCATTTAAACCTCGCAATCACCATCATACTTGCCAGTGTTTGAGTTTCTCTGCACCAGCTATCCTAGTGGTTTATATTCTGCAGTTCTGACCTTGCTTTGACTCGGCCTTATTAACTATTCTTCCGTGTTTGTTTGTCTGTCTCTTGTCTCCCATCCCCTGCACCATAGTCAGTGTATATCGCAGTCATCGTGGTTGTCGCCCCATGGTTTAGTGTGGGTGGGGCAATAGGCAGGGACAGAGGTTGGGGTAAGCTCAGGGCTCACGTTCCTCTGTTGTCTGTTTATCCCAGCTTGACGGTCACAGCTGAACCCGGACGTAAGCTCACCTTTAGGCCTCATTCACATGTCCATATAATGTGTCCGCATCCGTTTCCGCAATTGCGGACAATTATGCGGATAGGATATGGATCCATTCATTTCAATGGGTCCCGAAAAAATGCGGACAGTACACCCTGTGGTGTCCGCATCCGTGTGTCCGTTCCGACTGTCCGCATAAAGAAATTCTCCTGTCCTACTTTTCTCCCGAATTGCGGTCCGTAGCACAATGAAAGTCTATGGATCCGCAAAAAATGCGGAAGACATGCGGAAAGGCATCCACATGTCATCCGTATTTGCGGATTCCGTTCCAGGAGGGGAGAAAAAAAAGAAAAGGTACAGATCTTATTCATCCTTCCGTTTTTTGCGGATCCGCAAAAAATGGATGACATATGGATACATCCTTTCCGTTTTTTAGGGAAAAAACGGAACGGATGTCCTGGAAAAACGGATCCGCAAAAAACTGACCGTTTTCCAGGATGTGCACCAATACGGACGTGTGAATGAGGCCTTACTCATTTACCATGTCTGAGTGGAGCATTGGGGCTCACCCGATGCTGCCCCTTGCCCAGCTTTTACTTTAGTACCAGTTATGTACCAGGCTTCACATGGGTATGCTTGGCAGAGACATCAAGTTTATTTGTCATGCACAGCGCAATACATAGTATAACATGCAGTGAAATGCCTAAATGACATTCCATTACAATAAAAAAAAAAGAAAGAGTAGCATAGTACAATACAAATGCCTCACAATTGTTTAGTTACAGGATGCACATTTATTTGTATTTTTTTCTATGATGTTCTGATTCAGCATCTGAAAGGCCTGATTGATACTCAGGATACTCTCGATGACGCAGGTTTAGAAGTTCTTTACCTGAGGGGTGGTGTGAAATCCCTCAGGCTCTGAGATTATAAAGACGCTGACGAGCCTTCTTTGCCAAGAAGTTTATATGACTAGCCCAAGATAATTCTTGTGTAATATGTACACCCAGGTATTTAAAAACACGCTCCACTATATCCCCATTAGTCCTAACGGGTGATAGATTCTCTTCCATGTCTTGCTGAAATCTACCACTACCTTCTTTGTTTTGATGACATTCAGACTGAGATGGTTATCTCGGCACCAGGTTACCAAGTGATTGATCTCCTCCAGGTAGGACGTCTTGTTGTTATTGGAGATCAAACCTACCACAACAGTGTTATCAGCAAAGTTAGTGATCGGCTTAGACCTAGATTCCCCAATTTAGTAGCCAGTGTAGAGGGGATTATTGTGTTAAAAGCACAGCTACAGTCCACAAACAGCATTTTAACATAATTTCCTTTCTTAAGGTCCTTTTACACGGAAAGATAAATCGTATTAGCGATCGTAGATGAACGATCGAACGATGCAATGTAAATACCGTTTACACTGAAAGAGAAGTCGTTCACAATCTTCGTACTTTCGGTCGTTTTATAATCGTTATTACGATCGTTCCTTGCTCCTTGCCATAAGCATTACCATTACCATCTGCCAACGACTAAACGATTTTCGTTTAAACTGGAAGATTTTTCGAACGATGAACAATTAATTTATTGGCGGGACAAAAGATGCGATCAACGAGAAGCGAACGAAATCTCGTTCGTCGTTAAATCGTTACCCGTGTTTATACGGAACAATAATCGTGCAAATCCGAACGTTTGATCGAATATTTGAACGATAATCGGCTCGTGTAAAAGGGCCTTTAGTGTCCAGATGAGACAGTACTGTGTGCAATAGATAATTAATTGCATTGTGTGTAGAACAGTTAAGGCTACTTTCACACTAGCGTTTTAAAATTGCGGTATTGAGTTCCGTCATAGGGGCTCAATACCGGAATAAAACGCTTCAGTTTTGTCCCCATTCATTGTCAATGGGGACAAAACTGAACTGAAGACAACGGAATGCTCCTGAAAGCATTCCGTTCCGTCTTCAGACCGGAGAACAAACCGCAGCATGCTGCGGTTTGCTCTCCGGTCCAGGCATCCGCACCAAGACGGATCCGGAATGACCCCCAATGCAAGTCAATGGGGGTGGATCCATCTGGTGTGACCACAATGGTAACCGGATCCGCCATCCATTCACTTTCAATGGAGTTCATGACGGATCCGGCTACATACACACATACAGACATAGACATACACATAAACATACACAGACATATACACATACATACTTACATGCACCCCGGCAGGTCTTCAGAGCGTCGGAGGGACAGGACGGCGCGCACAGGTGACGATTCCACCAGGCGCCCAGCAGAGGGCGCTGTGGGGAATCGTCACCTGTGCGAGCCGTCCTGCTTCTCCGTCGCTCTGAAGACCTGCCGGGAGCATGTAAGTATGTATGTGTATTTGTCTGTGTATATGTGTATGTGTGTATGTACTGTGTGACATGTGTGGGGCCGGAGCGCGGTTCCGGCTCCACACATGTCGCTGCGGCAGTCCTGATCCCACGCCATTTTTAAAAAAAAATTAATTATTTTTGTAAAAAAATGGGGTAGGGTTCCCCCCCCTTTTTTTCCTTCGCCAGCCAGATACAACCAGCAGCAGCAGCCTGGCACTACCAGCGTGGGAAGGGACACAGTTATTGGCCCTTCCCAGCCTAATGGTACCAGCCTGCAGCCGCCCCAGAGCCAGCCCCTCAATTTAAAAGGTCCGGTCCTGCGGGTACCCGGCTCTTCCCAGCACCCCTGGTGGCGGTGGGTGCCGAGGTAATAGATGTTGGGGTTAGTGCTGGCCTGCCATACCGACAAGCACTAAGCCCAGTATTAGTAATCAGGGCTGTCTGTAGATAGCCGTAATTACTAAAACTGTAGTATTGTAAAAAAAAAAAAAAAAAAAAAAAATACACACACACACAAGTATAAAACATTTTATTGAAATAAACACTCCCCCAGACCCCTGTTTGGCCATTTTATTAAAAAAAAAAAAAAAAAAAAGCTGGTCCGACGTAGTCCACCGAATCCGACGTAGTCCTCAGCATTCACGACCCTGAAAAATAGAAAACAAAACACACAAACACAGACCACTTACCTCTTCCTGCACTGGGATAATACACACAGCGATGTCACTGTACAAAGATAACAAACACAGTGATGTCACAGTACAGGGATAATAAACACAGTGATGTCACAGTACAGGGATAATAAACACAGTGATGTTACAGTACTGGGATAATACACACAGTGATGTCACTGTACAGGGATAATAAACACAGTGATGTCACAGTACAGGGATAATAAACACAGTGATGTAACAGTACAGGGAAAATAAACACAGTGCAGTCTTAACCCCTTCATGACATGACATTTTTTTAATTTAAGTTTTACACAATAATATCATTTTTGAAACAAAAAAAATTATGTTTTAGTGTCTCCATTGTCTGAGAGCTGTAGTTTTTTATTTTTTGGGAGATTCGCTCAGGTAGGGGCTCATTTTTTGCGGAACGAGATGACGGTTTGATTGGTACCATTTTTGGGTAAATACACCTTTTTGATCGCCTGCTATTACATTTTTTGTGAGGCAAGGTGATAAAAAATGGCTGTTTTGACCCTGTTTTTATTAATTTTTTTTTTACTGTGTTCACCTGAGGGGTTAACTCATGTGATATTTTTGTAGAGCAGGTTGTTACGGACGTGGAGATACCTAACATGTATAGTTTTTTTGTATTTATTTAAGTTTTACACAATAATATCATTTTTGAAACAAAAAAAAATGTTTTAGTGTTTCCATAGTCAAAGAGCTGTAGTATTTTTATTTTTTGGGCAATTGTCTCAGGTAGGGGCTCATTTTTTGCGGGACAAGATGATGGTTTGATTGGTACCATTTTTGGGTAAAACGCCTTTTTGATCGCCTGCTATTACATTTTTTGTGAGGCAAGGTGATAAAAAATGGCTGTTTTGGTATAGTTTTTTTTTTTTAATTTTTTGCGTACACCTGACCATGTGATGCTTTTATAGAGCCGGTCGATACGGACACGGCGATACCTAATATGTGCACTTTTTCTTTTTTTTAACTTCATTTGGGGAAAAAAGGGCGCTTTTTTTTTTTTTTTACACTTTTTTAAACTTTATTTTTACACTTTTTTTTTACTTTTTTTTTTTTTTTTAACTTATCAAGAACCATTTGGATCTTGAAGATCCAGTGGGCTTGATGGCTATACAGTGCATTGCAATAGTAATCTATTGCAATGCACTGTATCAGTGCTACACTAAGGCTGATCAGACCCTGAGGGTCTGATCAGCCTTCGGTACATGGCAGCCAGGACGCTTTTGTAAAGCGTCCGGTTGCCATGGAAACCATCGGGCCGCTGTCACTGCATCAGCGGCAGCCCGATGGAAGAGAGAGGGAGCTCCCTCCCTCTTAACCCCATGGATGCTGCGGGCGGCTACTGACCGCAGCATCCATGGGGTTAAACAGCTGAAATCGGTGCCAGCACCGATTTCAGCTGTAGCAGCAGAGTGTGAGCTGTAATTACAGCTCACACTCTCTGCTGATGGCAGCGGCTCCGATCCTGAGCCGCTGCCATCATATAATACAGCGCAGGAGGGGGCAGGACCGGGGGCAACGGAGGCAAGAGGGGGGCACTACAAGGTGGAGATCGCAGCCTGAAACCGGCATTTTAGCACTGAAGCGCTCTGATTGGTTAGTCTGCAGAGACTAACCAATCGGAGCACTTGCTGGCAAGGGACCACTCTGATTGGTCCCTTGCCGGCTTCCCCGAGGTCTCTGCTCTCCGGGAGAGCGGAGACTACGGGGCTGTGATGGGTTTCCCCTCCGGTGTCATGCTACTGAAGTCTTTCAATAACATGGCGCCGGAGGGGGCAGGCTATCTATGTGTAAAGCGCCTGCACTTTACACATACTCAGCGCTCCCATGATTTTTAAATAGGGTCGACTCCGTCCCCACTGGGAATGGAGCATACGACCGTAAGTCATTTGTCTATGTGTCGTTCAGTGACAAATAGACATGCGAGTATGAAAATGGCAGCCCCCATAAAGTAAAAAAAAAAGTTAAATACACAATACACATATAATAAACTTAATTATACATATAAAAACTATCTTTAATGTTTTATAACATATGTTTTTTTTTATTTTTTTAGTGATAGTGCCCCTTTAACTCCTCTGCCAGAGATACAGTGTCTTGCGAAAGTATTCGGCCCCCTGGAACTTTTCAACCTTTTGTCACATTTCAGGCTTCAAACAAAAAGATATAACATTTTAAATTTTCGGTGAAGAATCAACAACAAGTGGGTCACAATTGTGAAGTGGAACAACATTTATTGGATCATTTAAACTTTTTTTATAATAATAAAACTGAAAAGTGGGGCGTGCAAAATTAATTGCATTAATACTTTGTTGCGCCACCTTTTGCTGCAATTACAGCTGCAAGTCGCTTGGGGTATGTCTCTATCAGTTTTTCACATCTAGAGACTGAAATTCTTGCCCATTCTTCCTTGCAAAACAGCTCGAGCTCTTTGAGGTTGGAGGGAGAGCGTTTGAGAACAGCAGTTTTCAGCTCTTTCCACATATTCTCAATTGGATTCAGGTCTGGCCTTTGACTGAGCTGTATTGCTTTTACGCCAAACATATCGTTTTGCATTGTTTCCAAAAAGTTGGATTTTGGTTTCATCTGACCAGAGCACCTTCTTCCACTTGTTTGGTGTGTCTCCCAGGTGGCTTGTGGCAAACTGTAAATGAGACTTTTTATGGATATCTTTGAGAAATGGCTTTCTTCTTGCCACTCTTCCATAAAGGCCAGATTTGTGAAATGTTGGACTGATTGTTGTCCTATGGACAGACTCTCCCACCTCAGCTATAGATCACTGCAGTTCATCCAGAGTGATCATGGGCATCTTGGCTGCATCTCTGATCAGTCTTCTCCTTGTTTGAGATGAAAGTTTAGAGGGACGGCCGGGTCTTGGTAGATTTGCAGTGGTCTGATACTCCTTACATTTCAATATGATCACTTGCACAGTGCTCCTTGGGATGTTTAAAGCTTGGGAAATCTTTTAGTATCCAAATCCGGCTTTAAACTTCTCCACAACAGTATCATGGACCTGCCTGGTGTGTTCCTTGGTCTTCATGATGCAGAACCCTGAGACTATCACAGAGCAGATGCATTTATACAGAGACTTGATTACACACAGGTGGATTCTATTTATCTTCATCAGTCATTTAGGACAACATTGGATCATTCAGAGATCCTCAATGAACTTCTGGAGTGAGTTTTCTGAACTGAAAGTAAATGGGCCGAATAATTTTGCACGCCCAACTTTTCAGTTTTATTATTACAAAAAAAGTTTAAATGATCCAATAAATTTAGTTCCACTTCACAATTGTGACCCACTTTAAAATGTTATATCTTTTTGTTTGAAGCCTGAAATTTGTCAAAAGGTTGAAAAGTTCCAGGGGGCCGAATACTTTCGCAAGGCACTGTATGTCCGCATGCTCGATGCTGTCATGCTGTTATCATTCTCAGCCCATGCCATAGACTCTTTACACCATTCTGTTGGAATTGTAGCGCTAATCTCCTTCCATAACAGCATTTTGCTTCCTTAACCGCTCTCTGGACATTATATGACGCAGCCTTATACTCTGCCATACTTCCTGTGATAATTCACCTGTTAAAAGCTGCTGAACAGTGACAAAGCATCCCGGATGGTTTGATCTACCCACGGCTTCTGAATGATCTGATGGTATGTTTTTGGACTGTATCATCCACAAGTTTAACAGCAAACCCACAACTACCTCTGTGAACATATCAATGTCATCAGAGCTCTGGTTAAACATATCCCAGTCAACATCATCTAGGGCATCTTGCAGGGCAGCCTCTGATCGATTTGTCACACAATATGACCTCTTTCCGCACCTGAGCTCCCTGTTTGAGTTTTTGTTTATACTTTGGCACAAGAAAAACATGATCAGATTTGCCAAGTGGTGGATGAAGTTGTCTTATACCCCTCTTTAAATGGTGTGTAACAATGATCCAATATCCTGTTGCCTCTGGTAGAGTATGTTATGAGCTGGTACAGATTTGGCATTACACGTCTGAGGTTGCCGCTATTAAAATCGCCCTCTACTATATGTACAGCATCACGTTATTGCCTCTCATATTGTGAAAGTGCCTCATATAACTCAGAGCAGCCACTTTCACACTAGCGGCAGCACGGATCCGGCGGGTGAAGGGTCCCGCCGGATCCATGCTGCCGCAGGTGCACGTGTGGGGCCGGAACCGTACTCCGGCCCCACACGTGTCAGACACTGTGTTGAGGAGGAGGGGGGGTTACTTATCTGCCCCAGCAGCTCCAGACCTGTCCCAGCAGCTCCAGATGAGAGGGACACTACAGAGGAGGAGGACGGAGCGCACAATGGGAAGATTCCCCACAACGCCCCCTGCTGGAGGGAGGAGGGAGCTGAGATGGAAAAGTGCAAGGTGACGGATCCATCATGAACTCCATTGAAAGTCAACGGAGGACGGATCCGTTTACTAGTGTGTCACACTGAACGGATCCGTCCCCATTGACTTGCATTGGGGTCCCCAGTACGGAGAGCAAACCGCAGCATGTTGCGGTTTGCTCTCCGGTCTGGAGATGGAACGGAATGCTTTTAGGAGCATTCTGTTGTCTTCAGTTCAGTTTTGTCCCCATTGACAATGAATGGGGACAAACCTGAAGCGTTTTTATTTCGGTATTGAGCCTCTATGACGGAGCTCAATATCGGAATATGTAAACGCTAGTGTGAAAGTAGCCTTAGCCTGCAGTGGAATATAGACAGCACTAACTATCTTCATTAGATCACCCCTCCTAGGCCTATTATCTGGGTTTCAACAGAGGCAGCAGGAGATGGGTTCACACACGAGTACAGAGCGCACAGCGCATGCGTGAGGCTTTGGCAGTCGCGGCTGAAGTGCAGTCTGTCACTCTCAGGCAAGAGGAGGCGTGGTTACCTTGACTTGTAGCAAGAGGGCTGCTGCCCCCTTGACTTCAAGTGGAGTGGCAATATAGCACTGAAGGAGAATAAAACAGCGTTTTGTTAGCTTATGAAGCATCGGACTACAGCATGAAACAGATGATTATTATCAGACTGGAGGATACTATGAGGTACTGCTGGTGGGTGAAGATTCATTTTTGAGGTGACAGGTTCCCTTTAAACCCACAGCATGTCTGTTTCTGCATTGGATTTGCAGGAAACCGGAGGGGAGAATGAAAGGAATGGTACTGACTACAATGGTGGTAGTAGTACTCACAGTTCAAATTGGGCGTTCCCCAATTCAACGCTCCTTTGGGCCTTGCATTGACTGGAGGGTGTATCTCTTTTTCCCTTGAGGCACACCGTGGTTTTGGAGCTCCTGCCTGGTGGTAATTGAGGTGCACTTGATGTTACATGGCTGACATGGGGCAAGGCAGTAGTACGAATGCTGGGGCTGGAGGATGGTATGGGCAATAACTAGGCTTAGTTTAATTAGAGTAAAGTCTCTTTACTGAGGAGATGATGAGAGTTGCGGTACAGGTAGCAGCAATTGGTACAGTCCTGAGGTATATGCAGAGCTTACTTTTTCCAGTGGCTGTGTATAGGCAGCTGCAGTAATGGTAATAGTAGTCCCTGATTCTCTCTCTCTTAACACTTTGCAACTTTTTCAAGATTAATGGGGTTGTTTCACTTTAGTAAGTGGAATTTATCATGTAGAGAAAGTTAATACAAGGCACTTACTAATGTATTGTGTTTTGTCCATATTGTCTCCTTTGCTGGCTGGATTAATTTTTCCATCATATTAAACACTGCTTGTTTCCATGGTTACAGACCACCCTGCAATCCAGCAGTGGTGGTCGTGCTTGCACAATATAGGAAAAAACACTAGCCTATATGCGCTCCCATGGTCCCGGCCACCAGAGAGGCTGATGCTTTTTCCTACAGTGTGCAAGCACGACCACCACTGATGGATTGCAGGGTGCTCTGTAACCATGGAAACGAGCAGAGTATAATGTGATGGAAAAATGAATCCAGCCAGCAAAGGAAGCAATATGGACAATCGCAATACATTAGTAAGTGGCTTGAATTCACTTCCTTTACATGATAAATGCAACTTTCTGAAGTGAGACACCCCTTTAACCACAAGCGTTCAGTTCCATTCTCATTAACCCTTTCTGCAATTCCCAGGCTCAGGAGTGCAGATCCTAGATCCGGATGGCTAGTCCCACCTAAAAGAGTGGTGGGTGTTGGAGGCAATTAAGCTTTATTACAGCAGTAAAGTCTTTAAAATCATAAAGGAGTGGTACCTTATTGTCTGGATCTAGTGCACAACCTTGGTGGTTCTAGACCTTTTATGGATGTCTGTTCTCCATCCCTCAGGGGTATTCTCTCAGTTAAGTAGTTTTTTGGTAGCTTTTCAGTCTCAGGAGTGGTGTCTCCTGGAGGAGGCTTTTTTTTTTAGGTCTTGTCCCTTGCTCTGCTCAGCTTAACCATCATCACCCTGTTAACCTAACCAAGTCTGCCAGTGTTAACTATATGTTGTCAATACATGCTATTAGGTATACATAGTACACAAATAAATACTTGCTTTCAATATTATATCACAACATTTAACTCAGAATGATTAAATTAACCCCGTTTATCAATTATGAACCCTTTGCAGTGGTCATCCTCTGGGGCACTGCAGATTTCACCCTTTGCAATTAACCGGGTAGCCAGTGTGCTAGGTCTCCTTAAAGAGACCAGCTGTATATGGAGACTTATAAGCATAAAAGCAACACTCCATGGAAAAATAATATGAAAAGAAGTATCAGTCAAAGAAATATAGCAGGCAGCTAGCCAGAACAATATGCCATACTGTGCTTCTGTGGTGTTTCTGGCCGTGTCTCCGATCGGCAAAAAAGTAGCGCAAGCATTACTTTTTTGTGATGCGGACAGTCGGATAGGATCACGGACCCCATTCAAATGAATGGGTCCACGATCCTAATCCAGCGGCCCCACTGTCAGTGCCTGTGCATTGTGGACCGCAAATTACGGTCCACAGCACGGGCACTGACTGCACACACTCGTGTGCATGAGCCCTTATACTAAGCATTTGCCCTGTTTATACACTGTGTGTTAATGACTGGGTCTAAGGGATGGTTCAGCCTCATCTTTATTAATAAATATGTGGAAGAAAAAATATATCTAAGGCAGTCGTTGTGATGAGTACTGTAAAATGTAGTTGCCTACACCAGGAAAGGCTTTTTTTTCCATCTGTATCCCTGCCAATTTGTTTGAACTTTATACCCCCTTAATTAAAATTCAGGTCAAGCATTTTTCCCCTGAAGCATACTGAATGAATTGATTGGTACACATAAGTATGTGAAAATATAAATACTGTATTATTACACATAGACAAAAGACCCTGTCATCCCAGGGTCTGAAAGAAACACATGCATGACATTTGTAGACCCTAAAGACACAAACTTTTCATAAACCTTTTGGAATGTGGTGAATTAAGACAGGAAATGGTAAGAATGTGCTATGCACTGATTTTGGAAGGATGTAGTGAAGAAGACAAACTCCACATGCTAGGAATCTTTGTAATATTTCAAAAAATCTTCTGGGATTTAACAGACATACTCATTCCTACTGTATAGTGTAAAAAAGTAACTTACAATGAACTTCCTGTTTCTTTATGAAATTGGCCTCAAATCAATCCATGCAGCTCACTGACTATAATGTGTGTAAGGTCCCGTTCACACACAAATTTGCTTTGCCTTTTTACTGCTAAAAAAATCACCATAAAAAAGCACATTTTTATGGAGATTTAGTAGTGTTTTTATATTAATGTGTCAATTATGTTTTTTTCAGCTGTTTTTTTACCTAACAGAGAGAGGAATAAAAAATACCTGAAAAAATGCCATTGTTTCAACATGTTGCTTTTTTAAAAGAAAGCCATAGACCACCCCCTCCCCAAACCCCTCACACACAATAAATTAAAAAATGCAACTGTAATGCGTTTCCTGTATACAATAGAATTTCAGCCAATAACTGGAAAGGGCATTTTTCCAAAAAAAAAAAAAAGCACCAAAAGCTGGAAAAAAAAGCAAATGAAAAATATCACAAAAACTGTGACTCCAGCCTATAGTGAATCTCATCAGGTTTATGTTGCTGAATCTTAGGGCAGAATAATGTGGTGACAGAGACCCTGATTCCAGCGCCGTGTTAGCTACTGCAAATAAAAAGGAGGGTCATTAAAGAACTGTTCATCAGCTGCAGAATTGTAGTATTGGAGTCCACTTGATGTCCCTATATGTACAGTATAGGGAGAAAGCTGTCAATAAGCAGCAGGAGGGTGGGCAGAGAATGCCACTCCTGAATATGACTCCTACAGCATATTTATCAAAGCCACACTATCTCCACAAGTACGACTGCAGCATCTGAGTAGTTAGTGAGTGGACTCCCTCTGTCCTTTCTTCCCTGGAAACATAAACATGGTGTGCAAAGCGGTTGTTCTGGCAATACAGCATGCATTGTACTGCATTGGAAAAGGGATCAGATCCCTAAAAGTCCCATAGTCGGACAAAAATAAAAGGTAAAACAAATGTTTAACAAAATGTTTCAAGTAAAAAAAAAAAAAAACGCTCCTTTCCCCTCTGATTTACTAGTAAAAAAAAATGAGAAAAAAAAAATTGGGTATTACTGCATTCGTAACAACAGAATATCCAACGATCAAAAAGTCGTATGTTCCCCAAAGTAGTACCAATTAAAATGGCACCTTATCCCACAAAAAAGCCCTTTCACACAAGACCATCACCTGAAAAATAAAAAAAATATGCTCTCAGAAAAAATAGCGACACAAAAACACGGTTTTTAATTTTAAAATGATGCTTTTATTATGTAAAAATAGACATCTTTGCCATCACTGTGTCCAGAATGACCTGCTGTATAAAAGCATCACAAGAGCTACCCTGTCAAGTGAATGCCGTAAAAAAATAAATAAAAACTATGTCATAAACATTTTCTTGTCACCTTGCCTCCCAAAAATGATAATATCAAGTCATCCAAATTTCATATGCACCCCAAAATGGTATTAATGAAAACTTTGCCTCATCCCACAAAAGAATTAGCTCTCATACAAGACTATAGCCAAAATAAATGGCATTTGGAAAATAGTGAGACAAAAATGCTTTGTGTAAATGTAAAATAAAACTATGTGATGACAAAAAAAGAAAGCATGGATCTTGCATCCACATCCTATGCATTGATCTAATACTACTTAGGGCTCATTCAGACGACCACGCTGTGTATTGCTGTCTGAATTGCAGGATGGTATGGACGGCCCATTTTAGAAATACCTATTCTTGTCTGCAAAACAAAAAAATAGTAGGACATGTTCTATCTTTTTTGTGGGGCCACGTAATGGAGCAACGAATGCTACAGTAGGGGTGCAGTTTCCAGAACGGTGTAACATCATTAGTTCCATTTATTATTTCACCCCAGATCCTCTATAGTTGTCAGCACAAGATCTGTTACTCTTTACATTGGGCCTCAAGGCAGAAGCTAGGACCTCAAGTAGGATGGTTCTAAAACCAAAAATAATAATAAAAGTGCTAACTTTTCACACTGGCACATGCTGAAGACAACATATTGTGCACTGAGCTGGCATATCTGTGTAAAAATTGCAATTTTCACTTTGCACCATCTACTCTGAATTAATTTTTGCAAATTAATTTAAACACCTGTATGGTCAAAATGCTCAGTACACCCCATAATAAATTCTGTAAAGGGTTGCAGTTTCCAAAATGGGGGTCACTTTTTAGGGGGTTCCTTTTTTATTTAACCTTACAGATTCTGCAGTTGTCTGTCACTGTTGTATAATTCACCAAACTAGGCTTCAAATGCACATGCTCTCTCTTTTCTAAACCCTGCAGTGTGCCCAAACTGCAGTTTACGGCCACATATGGGGTGTTACTGTATTCAGGAGAAAATAGGTAACAACGTGTGATGTTCTTTTTTTTATTTTTCCTGTTACCCCTTGTGAAAATGAAAAATCTGAGACTAAAGTAACATTTTACTAGAAAAAAAAATGTAATTTTTTCACAGCCAAAATGTTTCTAAATTCTGTGAAACAACGGTGGGATTAAAGTACTAACTACACCCCTCAATAAATTCCATAAAGGGTGTAGCTTCCACAAACACTTTTTGGGTGTTTCCACTGTAGGGGTACCTGACGTTTTTTTCAAATGAGACATTGTACCCAAAAGCCATTCCAGCAAAATCTGTCCTTCAAAAACCATATGGTGATCCTTCCATATGGCGATCCTTCCTTTCTGCGCTTTGTGGTGTACCTATACATCAGTTTATGAGCACACATGAGGGTTTCTGTAAACTGCAGAATCAGGGTACTAAATGCTGTGGTTTATTTTGTTGTTAACCCATGCAGGAAAAATGGATTAAAATGGAAAATCTGCAAGTGAAATTTTGAAATTTCACCTTCATTTTTCTTTAATTCTTGTGGAACACCTAAAGGGTTAGCAAAGTTTGTAAAATTAGTTCTGAATAATTTGTGGGTGTATTTTTAAAATGGGGTCGTTTTATGGGTGGTTTCTATTATGACAACTAAATTGGTCCTTTAAAAAGTCAGTTTTGGAAATCTTTTTGAAATTTGAAATAATGCTTCTAAAAGCCTTCTAACGTCCTAAAAAAATAAAATGACATTTATACAATGATGCCAACATAAAGTAGACATATGGTGAATGTTAATGAATAACTATTTTATGAGGTATCACTATCCATTTTAGAAACAGAGAAATTCAAATTTAGAAAATAGCAAGTTTTTCCAAATTTTCTGTACATTTTGGACTTTTTTCAATAAATAAAGGTAAAATATATGAACTCTCACTTACCACTAATATGATGTGTCACCAAGAACAGTCTCAGAATCGTTTGAATAAATAAAAGCATTCCAAATTTATTACCACATAAAGTGACAAGTCCTATTTGCAAAATTAGGCAGGATCAGGACGGTGAAAAACTGGCAGGGTCCTGAAGGGGTTAAGTAATTGCTAGGAAAAATAAACCCAGTCTTCTTTCTGAAGTTGGTGTCATTTTCATCAGAAGTCAGAGAGCTGAAAAAAAAAGGCTGACCAGGGAGAGCTCACCCCCACATAAAACTACAATTTACCTCTCATGGAGGTGCAGTATTCAATGTTGGCCAGCAGTTGGAGCCAATGCTACACTATACTGCCAGTAGTGAAAAGATTGATATAGTATTCATACAAATGTGCATTTGAAATAGAATACATGTGAAGTTTATACTTGAAGATAATTTTTCTGCATTTAATGTATTTACAGTACATGCTTAAACATCATTTAATCAAAATAAGGCATGCTAATGTTTGCTACAATAGATCTAAGATGATATCAAGCGTGCACAATTTTATACTGCAAATGAATTCTTAAGAATGAAAAGTTTACCAGTATATCTGACATATTGTCAATTTCATTTTTTCCCATATTTTTTGTAGATTCCTGTCTTTAGAGGAGCATCAACAGCTGTTCTAGGACAAAATATCCATGCATCATATTTTCATGGGGAAGATGGTCTAGGAGATGTACCTGATGAGAATGCTCCTGGTTTGGACCTGATTCAGAAGGAACATGCTGTTGATGCCATGAAGCGATTTGCATCTGAATATCCTGGCCAGGTAGCATTAATTAAATGGATCAATGGGCAAAAACGCCTTGGGTACTGTATATGCAACTGACTACCAGTTCCTAATATTTTACCATGCATGAGTTACAGGGAACTAGTTAGTGTATTCACTCCTGAGAATCAAATAATAGGTGATCAATATATAATTGTATATATAGTCGCCGTATATGTAGTGGCAGTGGAGCTGCCAGAGAGGCATATTTGTGCCCCTAGAATGGCGTGTCTCACCCAAAGAAAGCTGGGTAAGAGAGACAAAGTCTGGGGATTTTCCCCCAGACAGCTGGGCTGCAAATGAGGTTTATATTGCTGCCAGCTGGAGAGCTCATTTAAAGGGGTTTTCCCAGACTTAAATACTGATGACCAATCCTCTGGATAGGTCATCAGTATCTGATCGGTGGGGGTGTGGTGGAGGTGCAACACCAGGACCCCTGCCGATCAGCTGTTTGAAAAGGCAGCGGCGCACGCAGTAGCGCCATGGCCTTCTCTCAACTTTCCTTAGGCCGAGTGACAGCACATTTGTCGGTCACGTGGCCTAAGCCTAGCTCAGCCCCATAGAAGTGAATGGAGCTGAGCTGCAATACCAAGCACAGCTGCATGGTGAGTACGGACCAACCCTGACAATCAGATACTGGTGACCTATCCAGAGGATAGGTCTTCAGTATTTAAGTCTCAGAAAACCCTTTTAAATATCTCTTGGAACAAGGCTCCCAGTCTTGCTGGACAAGATATAATAAAGCGGGCTGTGGCCAGTTTGCATCCAAATCTATGGTGTTGGAGTAGCTTCTTGATGTGTGCTAACTGTCCAAACTGAGTTACCCCCCACGTTGTCACAATGTACAATACCGGGTCAGCAGGCATTCAAGAATTTTCAAATTTTAAAAATGTTGTTCTAAACACTTTATTAAAAGAATGAAAGATATTTTTCTCTCACATGGGGATGGGCTTTATGTTGTATCAATTAGGCTATTTGATTTTATATAAAACTAGTTCTCGAGGAACTACCCTGTTTCCCCCAAAATAATATAAGACCTGGTCTTATTTTTGGAGAAACACGGTAGGCATTGAAGCATTGATATCCAACAGTATGGGGCAGATTTATTAGCCTTCTTGCACCTACTTTTTGGGTTATATTTTCCCCCTTTTAGGGACAAATCCTTTGAATCATACACACTATTGTGGTCATTTATTAAGACTGGCGTTTTAGATGTCGGTCTTAATACCCCTTGCGCCTGGCGCAGGATGCGCCTAAGTTATGTAGAGGCGTCGGCCTAAATCTATGCCACCTTGCCAGCATAGATTTATATAATTTTTTATACCTAAAACAGGTGTAGAAAATGATAAATGAGACGACTGACCCTCCTTTTGTGGCTTCTGTAAATGAGGAGATGGCTGTGCAAGTACAGCTCTTTCAAATAATCTCTATAGGAGTTCTGAAAATAGCTGCACATGCGAGACAGGGTTAGGGGGACCCCTTTTTATGTGGTAGGTGTTGGTCCCAGAAGTGGGGCCTATCACACATTTATGGCATATCCTATGAATATACCATAGATGTCCCACATACGAATAAACCTTAAAGTTAGATTTTTGGCACAATGACTACTTAGGCTAAACAGAGAGGCACCAGTTTGTCAGGTGTAACAGTGTTCTGGTACATTTGCTAGATTTTCATCATACAAAATAATAAATTAAAGTAAACCCCCAGTAAGAAAATTCAGAGATTGTAAGCGTAGGTTCAGAGACAGATTTAACCTGCAGGTTTTCAGTCACAGACAGGCGTGGATTCAGCAGGAAGGAGAAGTGTGTAAGTCCTTCCTTCATATTTTCTATCCCTTTCTAAATCCACTTCTGGCTTTGCTGAAAAAAACCTGAAGGAAAATTTGCTTCACATTCTCCCCCCAAAGAACTCTGTTTATACCATATATCTTTGACATAAAGTTCATTCTTTCATCTTGTTTTTCATTTCAGATTTCTTTAGTGGCTACAGGCCCATTGACTAACTTAGCCCTCACAGTGAGAATGGACCCTACCTTTCCCCAGAAACTTTACAGCTTATACATAATGGGAGGAAATATGGAATGTAAGTCATAGAGTATGGCTTTTCTATACATATTACATTAGTATTGTCGTAATCACAATATTGCTCATGAGTGCTGTGGTCTCTTCTAACAGCTGATCAGCATGAATGCTGGGAGTCGATATTGATGACCTATGCTGAGACTAGGTCATCAATATGGGAAAACAGGACAACCCCTTTAAAGGGTCACTGAGTTTTCTGAAAACTTTTGATATGTCATAGAGATATATCAACAGTTTTAATCAGTGGGGGTCTGAGTGCTGAGTCCCACCTAGAATGAAGAGAGAGAAGCGATCACATAAAGTTCTCACTTTCCTCAATGCAGGAGATGGAAGTGAGGCCGCCTCATAGACTTTCTATTGAGTCTCTCACTTCCTCTCCTGCAGAAAGAGCACACGATCCAAGTTCTCCTAGTTCTAGCAATTAGAGGGGGGTTTCAGCACTCAGATCCACAGCAATCAAACATTTTGATACGTCTCTATGACATATGAAAACTTTGTGACCGTTTAATCCAAACAGCAAAACATATCATTAGAAAAAATACTTAACTGGTTACATGTATCTGGAAATGGATTTACTTTAATGAGATTGCTTACTTTGGTGTCTATTCCAGACTAACACCAGACTCCGAACTATTCATGCATTTTTAAAAAAAGGTGTTTTTTTTGGCAGTTTTATGCCAACACGTTTACATGTACATATGTTTGCCCTATAATACACATCTGCCCATAAGAAACACCTAGGTGGTCAAACCGCCAATCAGACCTCAGATGAGACCTCCATTATTAATTAGACCCCAGTTCAGACCCCCAATCAGACCTCAGGTCAGACTCCAATGTTAACCAGACCTCAGATCAGACAAAAAAAAAAAAACTCGCTTCTCCTGCTCCGGATGCTGCCGCAGCCCCTGGGATTCTCCTACCGTGCTGTGCTGTGACCTGATGTCGAACAGTGTGAGGTTGCAGAACGCTCCTATGTTCTCACACTGTGTGCAGATCACGCTGCAGTGCTGGCAGAAAAGGACCAAGGAGTGGTGAGTAGAGCCAGCACTAGAAGCGCTATATTTACCGCTTCCCGGTCCTACTTTACTAATGAGCACTTCCATAATACCTAGTTCCACCAGATGATGACCTTGTGATCTACGGTGGAATAATCTGAAGAAAATTCACAAATAGGACTTTTTGGTATTTTTTAAGCTTGGAAAACCCCTTTAGGAATGTTATAGTTATTTTTTTTTATTTTACTCACTTATTGTCATGTGTGAACCTAACCATGTAGGAATATTACTGTGCTATGTGACATTTCTAATGCGGTCAGCAAAATGTGGATCTTCAAAAAATATGCATGACTTCTGCCTTGCATCCATTTGTAACAGTGCCTGTACTTGTATGCAAAACGGACAAGAATAGGACATGTTCTATCTTTTTTGCAGGACTGCAGAACAGATGTATGGATGCAGACAGCACACGGTGTGCTGTCTGTGCTTTTTGCAGTCCATTGAAATGAATGGTTCCTCATCCAATCCACAAAAATGTGGATCGGATGCGGAGCTAAAATACGGTCGTGTGAATGGGGCCTTAGGAAAAGAAAATTTAAAGACAGTACCTGGATTTGATACATGTGTGACTTCTGATATAAAGTCGATTTAACTGATTGCATTCCCTTTCTTTAGCAAGGGGAAATACTACAGCTTGTGGAGAGTTCAACTTTCCTGGCAGACCCTGAAGCTGCTTACATTGTCCTCAATGACTACTTGTGTACAACCTATATTGTCACATGGGAGCATTCATGTCGTCATAAGCTCTCATGGGTAAGTACAATAAATGAATTTCAGTGTTTATAGGACAAATGTACTCTAAAGTCTTAGCTAATCTGCACTTTTATGACTTTTTTTGTTAGAAAGAATATTAAAATATATAATCAAAGACCCTTGTAAAATTGCACTGGATACTTGTTAAACGGATTGTCTAATTTCAGGAAGTGGCATGTATCATGTAGAGAAAGTTAGTACAAGCCACTTACTAATGTATTTTTATTACCCATATTGTTTCCTTGCTGGTTGGATTCATTTTTACATCACATTATACACTGCTGGTTTCCACAGCAAGGCTACCGTTGTTGGATTGCAGGGTGGTCGTAGCTATAGACATGAGTAGTGCATAATGTGATGGAAAAATGAATTCAGCCAGCAATGGAAGCCATATGGATAATAACATTACATTAGTAAGTGCTTTGCACTAACTTTCTCTACATAATAAATGATATTTGCTGAAGTGACAAAACCCCTTTAAGGCTCTGGTTATTGATCAGACAAACACAAGAAGGAGGATAAAAGCAACTGCACATCAAATATGTAAAAAAGTAAGAGTGTGCCCCCTGGTTTCTATATTGGCTTTATATTGTGTGTTTAGTGTGCCTCCCGATTTCTATAAAGGCTCTGGTTAATTGGTCATACACAGATAACTGAGGGCTCTGTGTGAGAACATTGTGTGGACCCCACATCCACACAATAAGGAGCATAATATGGATTCTGAAACCATGTCAGAAAATCAGTTTTTTGGCTACAGGGGTATTAAAGGGTTATTCCCATAATAGACAATGGGGGCATATCGCTAGGATATGCCATTGTCTGATAGGTGTGGGTCCCACCTATGGGACCCACACCTATATCGAGAACTGAGCGGGAAAATGAACGGAGGGCGCACTGCGCATGCACAGCCGCCCTCCATTCATTTATATGGGGCCGCCGAAAATAGGCGAGTGCTGGCTTGGCTATTTCCATCGGCTCCATAGAAATGAATGGGAGCGGTGGCCATGCATGCGTGGTGCGCTCCCATTAATTTCTATGGGAGCAGCGGGGAGCTGCGCCTGGTGGTGGCCTCCAAGCGTAGCGCTCCCCGCTCCATTCTCGATATAGGTGTGAGTCCCAGCGGTGGGACCTGCACTTATCAGACAATGGGGGCATATCCTAGCGATATGCCCCAATTGTCTATGATGGGAATAACCCTTTAATATGATGAGAATTCACCTTTAAAGGGAACCTGTCATCTCCGAAACACCCCCTGAACTAGAGTAAGCGTTGTATAGTGTAAGTGATGCTGAATCCGAATATGTAATTTTTATCTTCATACTCACTTCCATTCTGACGTGCTCCCACAAACCTGCAGTAAAATGCACTCACTGGACTCCAGTGCTCACTCACATAATGGAGGGGACTCAAAGAAGAGTCTACTCAATGCATGTTACAGCCAGTTTGTGGGAGCACAGCGTCGGAATGGAACTGAGTATGAAGATAACACTTACATATTCGGATTCAGCATCACTTCCACTATACACCGCTTACTCTAGTTCAGGGGGTGTTTTGGAGATGACAGGTTCCCTTTAAGTTTTAAAAGCCCATTAAAATGTAATTGTAATTTGTTGTTGATTCGTTGAAGATTTGACACAGAAAATCCTCAGAGAATCCTTGCCATCTAAATTACACATTGCAATGTTATTTTACTTGCTGGTTGCCGGCAAAATAGGATGGTTTTATTTGGACACTGATAAGGGGATCTAGACCTGTACATAGTAAAATGGTGCAGATGACAATATTCAGCTTTGAGGCATACTACAATATAATATTTTCTGCTTGGATCACACAGGAGTGGTATGATAAATGGGTGAATATGGGGACCAAGAAAGCAGACTTTATAAAGAAGATCTATGCCCACAGTCTGCAGTACTCCAGGAGTGAGAAGGAGTCGAAAGCACTTGTGGATGGACCTGGATTTGTTTCCTGTGACTCCTATGCAATGGCTGCAGCCATTGATGAGAGTACAGTTACAAAGGTCATTGAATGTGCAGTAACCGTGGAGCTCTCTGGAAAATTTACTCGGGGAATGATGGTTCTGGATTTAATTGATGATCTCAAGAAAAAAAATAAGGCCTTTGTAATAAGTGGATGTGATATGGAAAAGTTTATAGCACTTATGGAGCTCTCTGCCAAATAAATAATCTGGTTGTACTGTAAGTGGAAAATAGTTATGTGGATTGTAAAATAAAACAGATTATCTTTGGGATATTTTAAAACCTATTGCTGTGTTTAATATTGCATTACACTTAGGCATTAAACTTATGATACCTAACGTTTCAGTTATTTTGTATTCCCTTTTATCTGCTAAATATTATTAAAGTAAATTTGACTGAAATCTGCTATCATTCTTTGTTCCCAATTTACACTACTCACAAAAAGTTAGGGGCATTTGAAAGTTATGGAAAACATAAAAAGTTTACGCTAGAGTGATATTATATCATGAATGTAGGGCAAGTAGAAGCATGCAATGGTTATTTCCTCATCGCAAACAATTCATTGAAACAAAAGCCAACAACGGTGGGGGCTATAACTCCACAAAAATGTCAATATCTCAATAACTTGCCATGTGGCCTTGAGCATCATTTACAGCTTGACAACGACACCTCATGCTGTTCACAAGTCGACTTATTGTCTGCTGAGGTATGGCATCCCACTCTTCTTGAAGGGCGGACATCAGGTTATTGAGGTTCTAGGGTAGAGAGTTATGAACCTCTACACGGCAACTCAGCTGATCCCATAGGTCTTTAATGGGAGGCAGGTCTAGAGAAAGTGCAGGCAACATTTGAGGTACCCCAGTCTCCAACAGCCATTCCCTAATGATGGGACCTCGATGAGCTGTTGCATTGTCATTCATGAAGATGAAATTAGGCCTGTGTTGTTCATGCAGAGGCACAATGACTGGATTAATGATGTTATTCAAGTAGTATGGGTTTGCACAGTACCATTCACAAAGTTTGGGGCAGTTCTGTATTTTGACTAGACCCACCTGACCATACTGTAACACCACCACAACCAAACGCTCGTCTGGCTCATACATACCGCTCTCCTTGACGTCTCTAACATCATTGGTGGCCATCATTTCTGCTCAGCATGAATTGTCTTTCACCATGAACACCACTGAGGCCCACTGGTTCCTCACCCAGCGTAGATGCTACCTGGCCCATGCGAGACGATGATGCCTTTGCCTGGTGGTGTGGTCAGGTACCCTTGCAGATCGTCTAGCATGCAGACCACGCTGATGTAAACAGTTTTGAATGGTCTGACATGACACTTGGCTGCTTCTCACCTCCCTTAGGGTATTGTTCAAAATGAAATAGTCATCAGTGTGACATGTGGCCAAAAGATGTCCACTTCTATGCCTTTCTGTGCCTCTTCCAGTCTCTCTGTATCTCTGTTTCAACCTGCTGATGACACACTGTGACATTCTAAGCTCGGTGGCCACTTCCGTCTGAGAACATCCTGCTTGAAGCCTCACAATGGCAAGGTATTGTTGATCATTTGTTTGGTGTCGTCTTGTGTCGTCATGTCGTTATGTGAACAGCTATCACGCTACGGTATGGGACGTAAACACCACACCGAGCATATACCGAAACATCACAGTGAGTTGAAGACCGGATCAGCAGGTAAGGAGCCAGTGGCAATGATTACCACTGGACCAAGTGCACCAGATATACTTAGAGCCAAACCCAGAGGGCAGAAACCCAGTGAGCCCCGTTCTTCACAGAGCCCTAGATGGTAGGGATGCACTTAGCCGAAACTCACTGGCTGCACCTCCAGGATGGTCCCAATGCACCTGGCAACTTACCTGCAGATACTGCTGGAAGAAGCACCAGCAGACCACACACCAAAGACTGGAACCCGGGCTCATATACTGGAACCCGAACACCTAACAGGACACAGTACACACAACAAACCCAGGAACCAGCTCACCAGCAACAACTCACAGTTTCGCTGTTCCTCCTCCGGGGAACCCTGGAGCCCTCTCACTGAAGGCACATACATACAGGGAATGTCTGGACTCCATGAGATGGAGTCCCAGGAGAGGTGCATAGCTCCAGCACCAAAGGAGGCTGGAGCACAACTAACCCACCAGGCTAGCAACAACAGAATAAAAGCACCTAGTGACCACACCCAGGTCAATATGTTAACCCCATGAGAACAACACAGGGAAGGAGGAAAGTATACAATAAGAAGGAAACATACAGACAACCAAAACTACAAGTTGCCCCTGGCAACCAGCATACACGGCAGACAACCGCAGCCAGTACGCTAGGGCACAAACGTGACCAACATGGAAGCTGTGTCACGGAGAACAACCGCGACCATGACACCACCAATTTACACATTGCCCCTGGCAACCAGCATACAACCACATCCAGTACGCCAGGGCACAAATGCGAGAAACCACAAACACGTGTCACGATAACCACAGGGTACGTGACAACAGCATGATGCGGAGGACTGTTTAAATACCAATTCTAATTGAACCAGGAAATATATTGAGCAATTCATGGATCAAACACCTGTTGTGAATTTTGCTGTTAAGCTCCTTGTTAGAGAACAACAAGTTGGGCTTCATTCACACGTCCTGTTTTTCTTTCCTGATTCGATCCTGATCCTGATCTGGATCCATTCATTTCAATGGGTCCTGAAAAAATCAGGATCGAATCAGGAAAGAAAAACAGGACGTGTGAATGGAGCCTTGGACATGTGCATTCAAAAGTTTAGAGAAGGTCACATTAAGATCACCTGTAAAGGTTAGAGTGCATTTTAGGTTCATTCTGAAACTCCACAAGCCAAATATCCTGAACTTTTTGTGAATACTGTATGTTAGTAAGCTCCCTTCTCCACTGCACAGGGTGCAGCAGAATTTTAACAAGATTTTAGATGCTGATACTTTGCAGCATATATTTACAATAGAGTGGAAACCTTTTATGTGTAATTATTAAATGAAATGTGTATTGAAAACCCAGTTTTGGTACATTAGTAGATTAGTTATCTACTTTGTCACCCACTGATAAAAATGTCAAGAAACACAAAAAAGCAAGCGAGCTTTGTCCACAATCTACTTTTTTGTTGAAAACGATTTAATGAGTTCTTCACTGAAAGCTAGTGATAAAGTGTAGTGACACAAAAACATCAGAGTGAAACATTCTTAAGCCTCTGATTTTTGAATGATCAAACTGATTTTCTTCTTTTCATAATTTACATCTGTCAGAGAAGCATAATCTAAAATCATGTGCTCTGTATAACTAGCCATATATGGTATAGTCATTTCATGTGCAATATATTCTTCCATTCTGTGAAATGCTGATCTCTCCTGGGGGTAACTGCTATGTTTCTTCCCATAACATACATATGTGGTCTGGCACAAAAAAAAGAAGCATTTAAAACTGTTTCTCATGAATAGTTTCCTTTAAAGGGTCAGTGAGTTTTAGTAAAACTTTCGGTATATCATAGAGACATATGTTTTGATTGGTGGGGGTCTAAGGGCTGAAATCCTTTACAATATCTAGAATGAGGAGAGAAAAGCGGGCACATATTGTGCTATCTCTCCTCTCAGCAGAGGATGGAATCAAGATGGGCCCATAGACTTTGTCTCGTCTCCTGCATCGAGGAGAGCGTGTATGATATGCACATGCTTCTGTCTCATTCTAGCGATTGGTGAGTCCCCCACCGATCAAAACTTTTGATATGTCTCTATATGACATATCAAAAGTTTAAGCACATGGCAGAGAAGAAGTCCCTATTATAAAAGCCATTGGCACTCAATGGAGAAGCTTTATCATTTGGGTACGCAATAAAAAGTTGCAAATTTTGTCACATGCCATGTTGCACAAGAATTTTTGCTGTGTAATGTCACCCTTGCCACTTTTGAGATGTGGGTTTGAAAGTGGGCACGGTTAGCTGTGTTAATTAGTTTCACTCTAGATTTATCACTGTGTCTTTTTTAAAAAAACAGCAAAAAAAAAAGTTGCAGACACACTCTGTTAGGAGGGTGACGATGAAAACTGGAATAACTTTTCAAGACAAAAGTGTATGGTTTAACAATGTTACATATTTATCAAACGTGCATCCACCACACAAAGCTGTGTTTTCACTGGTATAATTTTGGGGTGCATAACACTTTTTGATTGCTTTTTATTCCTTTTTTTGGGTGACGAATAAGCAAAAAGCAGCAATTCTGGCTTTTTTTTGTTATGGTGTTCCCCGTACGGGATAAATTACATGATAATTGCATGGGATTTTATTTTTGCACTTTTTTTCCATTGAAAAGCCTTTTTGAAGTGGAAAAAAGATGTATTTTTACTTGGAATTTCTTTATTTAATAAAACCTTTTTTTTTAAAACTTTTTTTAACCATTTAATAGTTCAACAGGGGATTATAATAGAGGATCTTTTGATCGCATCTAACATGCATTGCACAGTTCTTGCACTACAATGTATTTTACTGTCAGTGCTATACTAACATCCACCAGCAGGCTGTGCCAGAGAGACGTGGCCTGCTGAGACACTCTGGGGGGCAGGCTTGGGGGCTTCACTAGGTCCCGGCCTGCATGCACAGACATCGGCACCCACCAATCTCATTTGTGGTGTGCCAGTGGGAGACAGAGGGAGTCCATTCCCTCTGCAACCGCTTATATGCCACGTGCACTACTGCCTGCATCATCAAAGGGGTAATACAGCTTGGATTGGCGCTTCTGCAGGAACTGCTTGGACCTTTGTGTTAACTGCAGCAGTGAGGTAGAAATCAGAGTTACCACAATTCAAAAAAAGTTTCAAAATCTATATGTAATTTTTTTGTTGTAGTAGGAGAATATCTAGCATTGTTTCTATAGAAATGGAAAATATCACTGTTAAAACGCATAAGAGGAAGGTTGAATGATCCTGTCGATTTTGGTGATGATTTTGTGCCTGACTCTACCCTAGCACCAGATGTCAGGGAAACAAGGAATAGGCATGCTGGATTTCAACATGCTTGATCCTTTGTTCTCACAAGAGAGTAGCCACTACTGTTCTGACACCCTCAATCCGTCTGTGTGAACTAGTTGTCAGACAGTTAACTCTTTCCTATCAATTCATTGAGCTGGACGCAGGGGGGGTCCTTTTCAACTTTTATTAATAGGATCAGTGTAAAACTACAAGAAAATAACAGTATTCAGTATAAAGTATACAGCATATTTCAGTACATCACATTATGTAGATACATGGATTATACAGCATGGTGAATGTAAGAGACAGCTGCAAAACAGAAGCAGTGCTCCAGACTTAAAAAAAAAAAACAAGGAGCCATTGGCTCCTAACCTGAAAGATTTAGGAGCCAAATAAATTTTTTTGGGCCAAATTTAAATACATAAAATTATAACGTCCGGCCCTTAATAGAATTGTCCTATCCTATTTTTTGGTGGGACAAGGTGACTAAAACATAGCATAGTGAATTGTGAGGTTTTATTTATTTATTTATTTATTTTTCTTTTACGTGTTCACTGTATAGGATCTTTTTTTTATATTTAAATAGTTTGGACTTTTTGGACATTTATTAATATATTTTATATGTAAAATTGGGAAATGGGGTGATTAATGGGCCATTCAGACGGCCGTAGTATTGTGGATCCGCAAAAATACGGATCTGCAATACCACGGATGCCACCCGGCCTGTGTTCCGCAATTTGCCGAACATGGCCGGGCGTCCTGATCAAAATGCCTGTTCTTGTCTTCTGTTGCGGACAAAAATAGGACATTTTCTATCATTTCTTGCGGAGCCACGGCTAGGCAAGTTCACAAGCCGCCCATTTAAGTGAATGCAGCCGTATCTATTCTGCAAAATTGCGGAATAGATGCGGACACGTTCACACGGTCGTATATATATTAATATATTGGTGGGTTTTGTTTTTTGTTTTTTTACTTTTTATTTAATAATTATTTGGCCCACCAGTCCTCAGATCAGCCCAGCGTGCCCCCTTCAGACCTCAGATCAGCCCAGCGTGCCCCCCATCAGACCTCGGATCAGCCCACCATGACCCCTTCAGACCTCGGATCAGCCCACCGTGCCCCTTCAGGCCAGCCCACCGTGGCCCCTTCAGGCCAGCCCACCGTGCCCCCTTCAGGCCAGCCCCCACCGTTCCCGCCTTCAGACCTCGGATCAGCCCCACCGTGCCCCCTTCAGACCTCGGATCAGCCCACCATGCCCCCATCAGGCCTCGGATCAGCCCACTGTGCCCCCTTCAGGCCTCGGATCAGCCCACCGTGCCCCCTTCAGGCCTCGGATCAGCCCACCGTGCCCCCTTCAGCTCGGATCAGCCCACCGTGCCCCCTTCAGACCTCGGATCAGCCCACCGTTCCCCTTCCGGCCAGCCCACAGTGCCCCCTTCAGGCCAGCCCACCGTGGTCCCTTCAGGCCAGCCCACCGTTCCCCCTTCAGGCCAGCCCACCGTTCCCCCTTCAGACCTCAGATCAGCCCCACCGTGCCCCCTTCAGACCTCGGATCAGCCCACTGTGCCCCCTTCAGGCCTCGGATCAGCCCACCGTGCCCCCTTCAGGCCTCGGATCAGCCCACCGTGCCCCCTTCAGGCCTCGATCAGCCCACCGTGCCCCCTTCAGGCCTCGGATCAGCCCACCGTGCCCCCTTCAGACCTCGGATCAGCCCACCATTACCCCTTCAGACCTCGGATCAGCCCACCGTGCCCCCTTCAGGCCAGCACAGTGCCCCTCCTTCCAGCCCAGTGCCCCTTCAGGCCAGCCCGGCCCCTTCAGGCCAGCCCACAGTGC
>ONZH01011191.1:0-56903 GCA_900303285.1 Rhinella marina
ACCAAAAACCAGAAAATCTGAAAAAGATGAATTAACCAGAATAATACTTCCCTTTAATGCGCAATTAAAGAATGTAGAACGCATTATTAAAGAAAACTGGTACTTACTAAAAGAAGACAAAATCATAGGACACATCTTACCAGAATATCCCCAAATCACGTTCACAAAGGCACCAAACTTAGGCCTTAAAATTGCACCGACGATCAAAAATAGGATCAATATACCAAAAACACGGAATTGGCTACAGAATAGTGGTTTTTTTAGATGCGGGAGATGTTTAAACTGCCAAATCACAAAATTTCCTAAAAAAACCACAGAAGTGAGATCAACTACTAATGAACATATACATAACATAAATGATTGTATCACATGTGACTCCACGGACATCATTTTCTTACTACAATGCCCATGCAATAAGCAATATATCGGTAGAACTAAAAGAACCCTGAAAAAACGTATATCCGAACACATAAATAACATAAAAAAAGGATATCTACTACACTCTGTCTCAAAACATTACAAAGAAGTACATAATCAAGACCCGACATCATTAATATTTACAGCATTAGATAAGGTCACTAAACACTGGAGAGGAGGACACCATATCAAAAACATGTCCAGACTGGAATCTCGTAGAATATTTGAATTCAATACTCTAATACCCAGAGGTCTTAATGCAGAAATGGAGATCTTCGGTTTCCTTTAAACATACTCCATGTAGAGGTGGGGCGGGTGCCCTTTGGGGACGAGGATCATGGACCGGCTGTTTAATTACCAGCACCATGACCCCCCTCCCTGAGAGGCCCTCGCCCCTATACTTCATCCTACACACAAAGTGAAGTAACCATAGAAACACCAGAAATACATTTTGGAAAGATAAGCGACAATAATATATTTACAATAAGTATAAACAACATAAAAATACAAATAGAAGATATTAAATCAGATTAAAACTAAAGAAACCAAAAAGGATACAATATAGGACAAAATATGAAAAATAATAAACATTAATTAGAAGCTATCATACTCACCAAGACACCTACATACAGAGAACACATCTAGAACACATAATAAAACATAATTAATATTGTACTAAAATCTATCATAAAGTCACATTTCATTTAGAACAACAGAGAGGACAAGAACGATACAGAACCAACAACAAAGACAAATTAATAATGAGGACAATTAGAAATATATTCAGAGCATTCTCAAAATCACTGTACTTTATTCCTCTATTATAAATAATAATCTTTCCTACAATCATATTATTACATATATTTTCTCATTTTACATAAAGTAGGCAATATTTATATAAGTAGGTTATAATAGACAAATGATGAAACATAACACTAAGAACCTGACCCAAATCAATGAATTACAAGGGTTAAATCCATTAATAGTTTAATTGTTCCATTATACCTAATTGTTTCATTACACTTGATTAACCCTCCGATATAAATATACCAGGGAGGCAAGCAGGCCAGTTAACCATTGAGAAAGGGGGCAGTCAGACCCCCGAAACGCGTCAAATGGGAACTATTGAGCCTGCATCAACATCCAATTGAGGAACTGTAACATATTTATTACAAGCGCTGTGGGAACTATTGAGCCTGCATCAACATCCAATCGAGGAACTATAGCATATTTAATACAAGCGCTGAACTAAAGTCTGTGACTAATAATCTATACCATCTCTATTAAAGCGCACAGCAACAGCCGGCACCCACGTGGGACGCCACGTGGAACGCCGAGCGCGCGCCAAAATCAAACGAACTCACGCCGAGTCCGCACATCACTGCGAATACACAGCTCCGGACGGAGATACGCTGTGCATCAAAAGGACCGGAGGAAAGAGATCAAAGTTGCTAGAAACGGTAAAGTACCACAGCAAAACTTCAACACTGTACCTGTACTACTTGATAAAAGACATTATCATATTGGCGATACCCAGTCACAACAATTGCTGCCACAACCAACTGGGTCATAATTCCTGACCATAAATAATAAGCATAACGGCATTATATTTTCAAATGACTTATTCCTCAACACGATTATACTATTGTCACATTTGATGAACTATTCTGACTTTTATTATCATTTATATTGATTTTTATTTTTATTTTATTTTTTATTTTTTCCTTTTTCGTTTTCATATTTTTTTCATTTTTTGGGGGCATTTTTATCTTTTAATACAATATATATATATTTTAACACTAAAATAAATAGTTTATTTTATATTTACTTATATGATTCTCATGATATAAATTTATCTTTATGACATATGACTGTATATTAGATTATAACCTATAACATTGGGTATATTACACAACCTACTGCGTACTATATTACCATCTGTATATTATATTATTTTATCCTATAACCATCTTTATATTGTTCAAATAACTATACTCTGGAAATAGTGCATGAACTACCAAATAGAGAGTGCTCCACCTACAACTCCTTTCTAATATTACTTCACTGACGATTTTGGTTGAATCGGAGGTGAGAGCACCTCACATTCCCTTTCAACATTAGTGAGCCACTGAATTTATCTACAATTAAATTTTTATGTGGTTCACCTGCTACCTCTATCTAACTTGGTCACACTTTTGTCACCGCCATGCTGTGTCAGGGTAAATTCATATGTGTTTCACCTGCTACCTCAGTCTAAAATGGTCACTCTGGGTTCACCGCCATGCTGTGTCAGGGTAAATTTTTATGTGATTCACCTGCTACCTCAGTCTAACTTGGTCACTCTGTTGTCACTGCCATGCTGTGTCAGGGTAAATTTATATGTGGTTCACCTGCTACCTCAGTCTAACTTGGTCACTTTGGGTTCACCACCATGCTGTGTCAGGGTAAATTTTTATGTGGTTCACCTGCTACCTCAGTCTAACTTGGTCACTCTGTTGTCACCGCCATGCTGTGTCAGGGTAAATTATTATGTGGTTCACCTGCTACCTCAGTCTAACTTGGGCACTCTGTTGTCACCGCCATGCTGTGTCAGGGTAAATTTTTATGTGGTTCACCTGCTACCTCAGTCTAACTTGGTCACTCTGTTGTCACCGCCATGCTGTGTCAGGGTAAATTATTATGTGGTTCACCTGCTACAGTACCTCAGTCTAACTTGGCCACTCTGTTGTCACCGCCATGCTGTGTCAGGGTAAATTTATATGTGGTTCACCTTCTAACTCAGTCAAACTTGGTCACTCTGGGTTCACCGCCATGCTGTGTCAGGGTAAATTTTTAAGTGGTTCACCTGCTACCTCAGTTTAACTTGGTCACTTGGTGGTTCCACCGCCATGCTGTGTCAGGGTAAATTTTTGGGTGGCTCACTTTCTACCTCATCTAACTTGGTCACTTGGTGGTGTTACCGCCATGCTGTGTCAGGCTAAATTTTTGGGTGGCTCACCTGCTACCTTAGTCTAACTTGGTCACTTAATGCTGTCACCGCCATGCTGTGTCAGGGTAAATTTTTGGGTGGCTCACCTGCTACCTCATCTAACTTAGTCACTTGGTGGTGTCACTGCCATGCTGTGTCAGGCTACATGTTTGGGTGGCTCACCTGCTACCTCATCTAACTTGGTCACTTGGTGGTGTTACCGCCATGCTGTGTCAGGCTATATGTTTGGGTGGCTCACCTGCTACCTCATCTAACTTGGTCACTTGGTGGTGTCACCGCCATGCTGTGTCAGGCTACATGATTGGGTGGCTCACCTGCTACCTCATCTAACTTGGTCACTTGGTGGTGTTACCGCCATGCTGTGTCAGGCTAAATTTTTGGGTGGCTCACCTGCCACCTCATCTAACTTGGTCACTTGGTGGTATCACCGCCATGCTGTGTCAGGGTAAATTTTTGGGTGGCTCACCTGCTACCTCATCTAACTTGGCCATTTGGTGGTGTCACCACCATGCTGTGCCAGGCTACATGTTTGGGTGGCTCACTGCTACCTCATCTAACTTGGTCACTTGGTGGTGTCACCGCCATGCTGTGTCAGACTAAATTTTTGGGTGGCTCACCTGCTACCTCATCTAACTTGGTCACTTGGTGGTGTTACCACCATGCTGTGTCAGGCTACATGTTTGGGTGGCTCACCTGCTACCTCATCTAACTTGGTCACTTAGTGGTGTCACCGCCATGCTGTGTCAGGCTAAATTTTTGGGTGGCTCACCTGCTACCTCATCTAACTTGGTCACTTGTTGGTGTCACCACCATGCTGTGTCAGGCTTATGCCTGCGTCCTGGGGCGGGGGATAGGACAGCAGTTACAGCATGGGCAGTGGTGTCACCCGCAGGCGGTGATGGACCTTCGTTGCACCTAGTTGGGTGCTTTCCTAACATGTGCCAGCGCATGTGCCTTGCCCATCTTGGTCTGGGACAGCACAATTGTCTTGAGGGTCACCACCAGGCTGTTGCCCAGAATTTGGCGTAATGGTACGATTAGGCAGCCTCAGAGGCATCTATGCCTGCTGCCCCTGTTGTTTCCTGTCCATTTCCGTGGTGTTTCCATCATTTTCAGAGGTTTCCAGGTTTTCAGGCAACCTTCCCTGTCCAGAGCTGTGGTCCCCTTGAAAAATGCTCGAGTCTCCCATTGACATCAATAGGGTTCGTTATTCGAAACGAGCACCTGAGCATCGGGAAAAATTCGACTCGAATAACTAGCACCTTAGCATTTTAGTGCTCGCTCATCTCTAATAATGGATCAATATTTTTTTTTATTTTTTTTTTGTTGTTAAAAAATGCATGAAAAAAGTCTGTTTTTTTAATGTATGTTTTTATGGTGCTTTTTGAGACATTTTTGTTGCATTTTCTAAGTATTTTCTTACAAAAGCATGTTTAAGTACATGCATTTTTAAATAGGATTTTATGTACCCCATCAGCTGTCACTTTAAAGTGTCTAAAAAGTCAATATTAAAAAAAAAAAAAGGAAAATATAAATGTCAGAAATGTGTATAGTCAGGTAAGACAAAAAACATTGGATGTCTATGCCATTCAGAACATCCTACGATTTAAAATAAAAAATAAAAACATCATGGATTGCAAAAAGGCATTGCAAGTGAGAAAAACTGCTGCAATAAAATTTAGACTTGTATTGTATTCCATAGTTTGGTTCCTGTGCACCATTATGAGAGATACCTAAATCCAGAGAATCATCTGCTTGGCCCCTTTCACACGAGCGAGTTTTCCACGCAGGTGCAATGCGTGACGTGAACGCATAACACCCGCACTAAATCCTGACCCATTCATTTCAATGGGTCTGTGTACATGAGCATTTTTTTTCATGCCTCAGTTCTGTGTTGCGTGAAAAAGCAGCATGTTCTATATTCTGCGTTTTCCATGCAGCCCTGGTCCCATAGAAGTGAATGGGGCTTCAGTGAAAAAACGTATTGCATCCTGAAGCAAGTGCAGATGTAATGCATTTTTCACTGATGGTTGCTAAGAGATGTTGTTTGTAAACCTTCAGTTTTTTCTCACGCACGTGAAAAATGCATCAAAACACATTGCACCCGCGTGGAAAAAACTGAACAACTGAACGCAATCGCAGACAAAACTGACTGAACTTGCTTGCAAAATGGTGCGAGTTCTCCTGAACGCACCCTGAACGCATCCGGACCTAATTCGTCACGCTCATGTGAAAGGGGCCTAACTCCCTAGCTCCCTGGATTGACACTTAGGCTAGGGCTACACAGCGGTATGTGTCATGAGACAAGAAACTTGCATGACATTTCCTGTATTGTATTTCAAAGGTGTTGCAATGCGACATGCTGCAACACGACCCAAAAATCCATCCGTCTCAGTTTTTTGCAACTGCATTGAAGTAGCAGCATGTCACAGTGTCTTGCCGTGTGACACATACCTCCATGGAGCCAGTCAGAGTTACAGAGGATGTTCTGGATTTCTGTAACACATAGTGGTACACAGAAACTAAGCAAATGTAGGTATGGAGGTGGCATTTTTTTTAACTAAAAATTCAACAAAAAACACAATTGGGAAAAACACCACAAATAACTATGTGTGGAACCAGTCTAATAAGGTTTAATTTCTTGTATATGTACTAAAACATAACTATAGATGTAGTTTTTATCTTGGAATAAGACAATTAGCTAATATATTAAACATATTCATTAAATCTTAAAGGGGCTGTCTCATCTTGACCTTTCATGGCCGAGATGGGAATAAAGCAAACGGTAACATGTGTCTTGCGATTGCAAGTTGTGCATCAAAAAAGGGTACAACTACTCAGTGACATTTGTTGCTCCACAAGATATAGTTTGTATAGATGTAGTTTAGATGTGCAACATTTCATGTAATGTTTTTCAATGTCGTCGCAATGCACCATGCTACTATTGCAACGCGACAGTCACAAAATGATATAAACTCTTTTAATGTAGTGATAAAGCAAAATAAAAAAGAGCATATTAATAAAAAATATGAGATAAAGATGTGAAGTGAAATTTGCTGGAATTTATTTTTTAGTTCTGGATGTTCTGTATTAAACCATGCTTTAAAGTACTGAGTAAGGGCTCATGCACACGAACGTATTTTCTTTCCGTGTCCATTCCGTTTTTAGGCGGACAGTATGCTGAACCATTCATTTCAATAGTCCAATATAAAAAAAGGAAGTTACTCCGTGTGCATATACAGTGCCTTGCGAAAGTATTCGGCCCCCTGGAACTTTTCAACCTTTTGTCACATTTCAGGCTTCAAACAAAAAAGATAAAACATTTTACATTTTTTGTGAAGAATCAACAAGTGGGTCACAATTGTGAACTGGAACGAAATTTATTGGATCATTTAAACTTTTTTTGTAATAATAAAACTGAAAAGTTGGGCGTGCAAAATTATTCGGCCCATTTACTTTCAGTTCAGAAAACTCACTCCAGAAGTTCATTGAGGATCTCTGAATGATCCAATGTTGTCCTAAATGACTGATGAAGATAAATAGAATCCACCTGTGTGTAATCAAGTCTCCTTATAAATGCACCTGCTCTCTGATAGTCTCAGGGTTCTGCATCATGAAGACCAAAGAACACACCAGGCAGGTCCGTGATACTGTTGTGGAGAAGTTTAAAGCCGGATTTGGATACCAAAAGATTTCCCAAGCTTTAAACATCCCAAGGAGCACTGTGCAAGCGATCATATTGAAATGGAAGGAGTATCAGACCACTGCAAATCTACCAAGACCCGGCCGTCCCTCTAAACTTTCATCTCAAACAAGGAGAAGACTGATCAGAGATGCAGCCAAGAGGCCAATGATCACTCTGGATGAACTGCAGAGATCTACAGCTGAGGTGGGAGAGTCTGTCCATAGGACAACAATCAGTCGAACACTTCACAAATCTGGCCTTTATGGAAGAGTGGCAAGAAGAAAGCCATTTCTCAAAGATATCCATAAAAAGTCTTGTTTACAGTTTGCCACAAGCCACCTGGGAGACACACCAAACATGTGGAAGAAGGTGCTCTGGTCAGATGAAACCAAAATCCAACTTTTTGGAAACAATGCAAAACGATATGTTTGGTGTAAAAGCAACACAGCTCATCACCATAAACACACCATCCCCACTGTCAAACATGGTGGTGGCAGCATCATGGTTTGGGCCTGCTTTTAATCAGCAGGGACAGGGAAAATGGTTAAAATTGATGGGAAGATGGATGGAGCCAAATACAGGACCATTCTGGATGAAAACCTGTTGGAGTCTGCAAAAGACCTGAGACTAGGACGGAGATGTATCTTCCAACAAGACAATGATCCCAAACATAAAGCAAAATCTACAATGGAATGGTTCAAAAATAAACGTATCCAGGTCTTAGAATGGCCAAGTCAAAGTCCAGACCTGAATCCAATATTGGATATGGATTGGATATGAAAAGTTCCAGGGGGCCGAATACTTTCGCAAGGCACTGTAATTTCTGTATGTCTGTTCCGCAAAAGAATAGAACATGTCCTATCATTGTCCACATCACGGACAAGGATAGGAATTTTCTATTAGGGAACAGCTCTTCCATTCAGCAAAAATACGGAATGCACACGGACGTCATCTGTATTTTTTGTGGATCAGTTTTTTTGCGGACTGCAAAATACATATGGTCGTATGCATAAGCCCTTAAGCTTAGGGCTAATACAAATGTGGACAAAATTGTTGGTACCCTTCTGCTAAAGAAAGATAAACCGACAATGGTCAAAGAAATATCTTGAAACTAACAAAAGTAATAGTAAATAAAAATTTACTGAAATTCAATTAATGAAAATCAGACATTGCTTTAGAATTGTAACAAACTAATGAATTATTATTATGCTCCCATAGTGCCTATACTAGTAATCATGTTCCCCATAGTCCCTCAGTAGTAATAAAGCTCACCATGATGTTCGAGCAGTAATAATTCTACATATTATTTCTACTTCTAATTCTACTTAATATTCTTAAATTCTAATATGTACCAATACAAATGCCCCCTAATGTGTGCCAGTACAAAAAATAGCCCCTTATAACATGTGCCAGTACAAAAACTGTCCCCTTATAATGTGCGCCAGCACAAAAAATATGCCCTTATAATGTGTACCAGTACAAAAATGTCCCCTTATAATGTGCGTCAGTACAAAAACTGCCAGTTCAAAAATTCCCCCTTAAAATGTGTTCCTGTAAAAATGGCCCCTTATAGTGTGTACCAGTACAAAAAAGTGTCCCCTTCTGTGTACCATTACAATATGTACCCCCTCATAGTACCCCAAGTAGAGCCAATGTCCCCATAGTGCCGCTCATAATGTGTGCCAGTACAAGTATATGCCCACTTATGTGTGCCAGTATAAAATGCCCCAATCTAGTTCGCCCAATAAAAACAGTGCCCCCACAGTTCCCTCAAAATGGCCCAACAGCATGGTGCCAAATAAAAAATAATAAACTCAAATACGCACCTCCATGCGACTGTCCAGCCTGTGTCCCAAGGTGTATGTTGTCTGAATCAGGAGGTGCGATGATGATGACATCATTGTGCTACCTGTGCTGGCCTCTGATAGGTCACAGGCTAAAGCCTATCAGAGGGCACAGCGGGGCAGGGAGACATTGGCCAGTGCCTTGCTGCAGCATTTAACAGTATCACCATGCTGAGGAAACAGGATACAATTGAATATAGAGAGATGTGTGCTTCCACAGTGCTCATTTCCCACAGTCCTGCCGTCTCCCACACTATTCTCTGGATTGCGATGCCTGAGGCATTCTCCTCACCTATCCTAATGTCCACACTTGTATGAACCAGGGAATGCAACCAAGATGCTGTGTGAATAGGGTGAATAGTAAAAAGGCTTGGACAAAGCATTGATCCCAAAGTAGGGTTTTTGCTTTTACCACACATTTATAACCATCTGATAACTAGAGATGAGCGAGCACTAAAATGCTCAGGTGCTCGTTATTTGAGACAAACTTTTCCCGATGCTCGGGTGCTCGTTTCGAGTAATGAACCCCATTGAAGTCAATGGGAGACTCGAGCATTTTTGCAGGGGACCAAGGCTCTGCCTAGGGAAGGCTGGGTGAAAACCTGGAAACCTTTAGAAAATGATGTAAACACCACGGAAATGGACAGGAAACAGCAGGGGCAGCATGCATGGATGCCTCTGAGGCTGCCTAATCCCACCATTACCCCAAATTCTACTGCAACAGCCTGGTAGTGACCCTCATGGCAATTGTGCTCACCCAGACCAAGAAAGGCGAGGCACATGCCCATCACATGTTAGGGAAGGACCCAACTAGGTGCAACGAAGGTCCATCACCCATGCCCATGCTGGCACTGCTCTCCTATCCCCAGCCACACAATGCAGGCATAAGCCTGACACAGCATGACGGTGACACCAACAAGAGACCAAGTTAGATGAGGTAGCAGGTGAGCCACCCAAAAATTTAGCCTGACACAGAATGGCGGTGACAACAGAGTGACCGAGTTAGACTGAGGTAGCAGGAGGTGAAGCATGGATGGTAATTCGAAGGAGGAGTAGGAGGGGTTGGAGGAAGAGGCATAGTAAGTCTGAGAAACCGTGACCGAGGTAGGCCCCGCAATCCTCCAAGTGGGCAGTACATGAGCGGCCCCAGGGTCAGACTCGGTCAGAGTGACCGAGCTACATGACGGTCGCAGGTAGAGCACATAAAAAATAAAGCGTGGCCCTGTATTTGGACATTGAGGGCTTGTGCATGTAAGTGGGCTGAACTTTTTTTCTGCTTGCGCTCCAACGTCTGCTGTAATGACAGCTGAACGTTGCGCAGGGACACATTGGTGGACAGTGTGGAGGATCATGGAGGCGAAGGGGTGGTTTTCCGGCGGGAGGCGCTCGTGCTGGGGTCCTGGGCTGGGGGTTGACTCTCAGAGGCAGCGAGTGACACAGGTGAAGGAGCAGTGGTGGGACCCGCATGAGGGGAACGGACGGCCTTGGTTCCATAGTGTTTAGCACTCGTATACCTGCGCATGCTGGTGGTGGTTAGGCTGGTAATGGTGGAACCCCCACTTAAAAATTTGGCATGTTTGGAGAGAGGGCCTGTAGGGGGCACTCTGGAAAAATTGTTTAGAGAGAGGGCCTGTAGGTGGACCTCCGGAAAAATTGTTTAAAGAGAGGGCCTGTAGGTGGACCTCCGGAAAAATTGTTTGGAGAGAGGGCCTGTAGAGGGCCCTCCGGAAAATTGTTTAGAGAGAGGGGCTGTAGGTGGACCTATGGAAAAATTGTTTAGAGAGAGGACCTGTAAGTGGCCCTCCGGAAAAATTGTGGTAAAAGAGTGCCAGTTGGACCTCTAAAAAAATTGTGTTTTTTGGGTCAGCGTTAGGCAAAGACGACAAGGAGGAGGAGGAGTAGGAGGAGTAGAGAAGAGGAATCGGATACTTTCCCCCGGAGGAGATTTGAATTCCAGTGAAATCCAGGCTTTGTTCATTTTAATAAGCGTCAGCCTGTCAGCGCTGTCAGTTGACAGGCGAGTACGCTTATCGGTGATGACGCCACCAGCTGCACTGAATACCTGCTCTGACAACACACTAGCGGCAGGGTAGGCCAGCACCTCCAAGGCGTACAGCGCCAGTTCAGACCATGTGTCCAGCTTTGAAACCCAGTAGTTGTATGGAGCAGAGTGATCGGTCCAGACGTTGGTATGGTCAGCTATGTACTCCCTCACCATCTTTCTGTAAAGCTCACCCCTACTCTGCCGAGAATGGGGACAGGTGACAGTGTCTTCCTGGGGTGAAATAAAATTGGCAAAGGCTTTGGAGAGCGTTCCCCTGCCAGTGCTGGACAAGCTGCCTGCTCACCTCCTCTCCCCCGCTACTTGGCCCACAGAACCATGCCCTCTGCCGCTAGCGGCGTCAGATGGGAAGGATTATTTCAGCTTGTGCACCAGGACCTGTTGATATTGATTCACTCTCATACTCCTTTCCTCTGCAGGGATGAGAGTGGAAAGGTTCTGCTTGTACCGTGGGTCCAGGAGAGTGAACACCCAGTAATCGGTGTTTGAAAAAATGCTTCTAACGCGAGGGTCACGGGATAGGCAGCCTAACATGAAGTCTGCCATGTGTGCCAGAGTCCCAACACGCAAGATTCCCTCTCCTCACTGGCCTGACACTCCATTTCCTCCTCCTCCTCCTCCTCTTCATCCCATACACGCTCAAGAGTTAAGAAGGATTGAGCATTGGTACCCTCTTCTGTCTCGCCGACATTCTCCTCCTCTTCCTCCTCATCCTCATCCCCCTCATCCGATACACGCTGAGAAACAGACTGGATGGTGCTCTATCTATCAAGCGACGTATCTTCCTCTACCGTCTCTTGTGACAAGCGAAAAGCTTCCGACTTCATGCTGAGCAGTGAGTTTTTCAACAGGCAAAGCAGCGGGATGGTGAGGCTGATAATGGCGGCATCGCCGCTGACCATCTGTGTTGACTACTCAAAGTTGGTCAACACCTGGCAGATATCAGACATCCACGTCCACTCCTCATTGTAGACTTCAGGAATGTGAGTGACCTGACTACCAGTTCTGGTGGAAGTTGACATCTGGCAGTCTACAATCGCTCTGAGCTGCTGGTAAACTCTGGATAACATGTTTAATGTCGAATTCCGTCTTGTGGGCACTTCGCACAACAGTCGGTGAGCGGGCAGTTGTAGGCGGCGCTGCGCTGCCCTGAGAGTGGCAACATCTGTGGTCGACTTGCAGAAATGCGCACAGATGTGGCGCACCTTGGTGAGCAAATCAGACAGATTGGGGTATGTCTTGAGGAACCGCTGAACTATGAGATTGAACACGTGGGCCAGGCATGGCACATGTGTCAGTCTGCCGAGTTGCAGAGCCGCTACCAGGTTACGCCCGTTGTCACACACAACCATGCCTGGCTTGAGGTTCAACGGTGCCAGCCACAGATCGGTCTGCGTCATGATGCCCTGTAACAGCTCTTGGGAGGTGTGCCTTTTGTCACCTAAGCTCAGCAGTTTGAGCACCGCCTGCTGGCGCTTACCCACGGCACTGCTGCTGCACCAAGAGCTACCAACTGAAGGCACCGTGCCCACGGATGGTAATTCAGAGGAGGAGGTGGAGGAGGAGGATGGGTCAGAGGAGGAGGCATAGTAAGTCTGAGAGACCGTGAACGAGGTAGGCCTCGCAATCCTCGGTGTGGGAAGTACATGAGCTGCCCCAGGGTCAGACTCGGTCCCAGCCTTCGCCAAGTTAACCCAATGTGCCGTCAGTGATATATAGTGTCCCTGCCCGGCAGCACTTGTTCACATGTCCGTGGTTAGGTGGACCTTCTCAGAAACAGCGTTGGTCAGGGCATGGATGATGTTCTGTGACATGTGCTGGTGTAGGGCTGGGACGGCACATCAGGAAAAATAGTGGTGGCTGGGGACCGAATACCGAGGGGCAGCCACCGCCATGAGGTTGCGAAAAGCCTCAGTCTCTACCAGCCTATAGGGCAGCATCTCCAGGCTCAGCAGTTTGGAGATGTGGATGTTGAGGGCTTCAGCATGTGGGTGGGTGGAACTGTATTTCCTCTTGCGCTCCAGTGTCTGCTGTAAAGACAGCTGAACGCTGCACAGGGACACATTGGTGGACGCTGTGGAGGATCGTGGAGGCGAAGGTGTGGTTTTCCAGCGGGAGGCGCTCGTGCCGGGGTCCTGGGCAGGGGGTTGACTAGCAGAGGAAGCGAGTGACACAGGGGAAGGAGCAGTGGTGTTACCCGCAGGAAGTGAACGGCCTTGGTTCCATTGAGTGGGGTGTTTAGCACTCATATGCCTGCGCATGCTGGTGGTGGTTAGGCTAGTAGTGGTGGCACCCCTGCTGATCCTGGTGTGGCACAGGTTGCACACCACAGTCCGTCGGTCATCCTCAATTTCTTTAAAGAACCTCCAGACTTGCGAACATCTAGGCCTCGCCATGGGAGCTTCACTATGTGAAACAGTTGCTGCTGATGCACCAGCTCTGGCCCTGCTTCTCCCTCCGGCCACACCACTGCCTCTTCCAACCTTTACTGGTGCAGCACTCGCCTCCACCTCAGAAGCACTGTCTTCACTCGGCTTATCAACCCAGCTTGGGTCAGTCACCTCGTCATCCTCCGATTTCTCAGTCTGCTCCCCCCTCGGACTTCCTGCCCTGAGAACAACTTCACCACTGTCTGACAACCGTGTCTCCTCGTCGTCCGACACATCTTTACACACTTCTTCCACTAAGTCAACAATGTCATCGTCATCACCCACAGACTGCGACAGTTGGAAAGCTTGGGCATCGGGAAAGAGGTCAGCAGCAACCTGAGAAGTGGTTTGTGACTCTGGGAAGGGTCCAGAAAACAGTTCCTCAGAGTATGCCGGTTTGCATTCCAAATTTTCCTTGTAGGGGGCAGACTGAGGGGAAGGAGGTTGAGGTGGAGGAGCCAGAGGAGTGCTCCCTTGGGTAACGTGGGTGGACTGCGTGGAAGACTGACTGGTGGACAAATTACTTGAAGCATTGTCCGCAATCCACGACATCAGCTGTTCGCACTGTTGTGGTTTCAACAGTCCTCTACTACATGTCCCTGTAAGTTGAGACATGAAGCTAGGGAGTGTAGCTCTGCTGCGTTCCCCTGCTCCCTCATCAGCAGGTACTGTCTTACCCTGCCCAGGACCACGGCCTCTGCCCCCTGCAGTAATTGAATGCCCACGCCCTCGTCCTCGACCCTTAGCCCTGGGGTTAAAAATTTTCTGTATATAAGTGTATTATATATAAAAATGGGCCTGCTGTACTGAAATCCACAAACTTGTTCAATCTGAACAAGTTAATATATAGGTGGATAAGTTAGAGCAAAATTACGTATGTTATTACGTACCGTGCAGTATGGAGCAATTACACTGAAACTATTAGATTAGGCAGACTTGGTCTGCTTAAGTGCAACCCAGACAAATGTCGCACAGAGATTTTTGTAATGTAGCTGTATCAGAGAGAGCAAAAGACCTTTTTTAATTACGTGACGTACAGAATTGGTCACCTGGACAGAAAATACGGATTGTGGTTTGTGGTGACTGGACAGCTGAACTGTGACACACAGAATGGTTCCACACAGCTGTATGAAATGTATTTGTATCACTGAGATAAAACAATAAAAAAACTTTTTTTTTTTTTGTTTTTTTTAACATTACGTGCAGAATATATCAGAGAGCAAACTCAGCCCCTGCTGACTGTGGCTATTTTGACTGCAACCAAGAAAAATGTTGCACTCAGATTTTTGGAATGTAGCTGTATCAGTGAGAGCAAAAGACCTTTTTTAATTACGTGACATACAGTATAGGTCACCTGGACAGAAAATATGGATTGTGGTTTGTGGTGAATGGACAGCTGAACTGTGACACACAGAATGGTTCCACACAGCTGTATGAAATGGATTTGTATCACTGAGTGGTGATAGCTGCACTACTAGTGCCAGCCAGCCCAGTCAGGAGACAAAAAAAATGTCTTGTAGCCCTTAGAAGGGCTGTTGGGTTTTTTTGAGATCACTCCTGCCTAACAGAGAACTAAATCCAGGCCCTAACACTCTCCCTGAAACGCAGTAGATCTGTCCCTAACGACATCCAGGCAGCGACTGAGCCGAGCACCGCGGGCAGTCACTAGTATATTCTAGGGTCACCTGATCTGGCCAGCCAACCCCTGCGACATGTAAGGGCCCCACGTGATGCTGGGTGTACCGCAGAGTCTCCCGGCTTGTGATTGGCTGAGTTTATAGGCGCCAAAAATTCAAAATGCGGGAGATGCCATTTCCTTGAGCATGGTGTAATAGGGAATATTAATTATTGGTATTTTGGGATGTACCAATACTTAATATTCATAAATAGGCGTCAACCCGCTTTCGCTAGTTCCGCCTATTTATACCTATGTAGATCACCTACTGCCTTCCACACGACCTAAAAGGGACTCAAAGTACATGTTACAACAATACTATAAAAACACTACACACTGTATTATAAATAATAACAATATTTATTATTTATCAACAATACAGTACAATAAAAACCTAACTACACTACACAATCCCGTTAACTCCAACCACGTTACTACCTAAACAACACACACACACACATATAGCAGCCCTCCCCAGCCTATCTATATTACTATCCCTAGAGAAGCAAAGGGTTAAATACAACAGGGGATAATTATGGTATTGGCAGGGAAGGGGTTAATGGTATAGGGTAGATATATTGGTGGTTCAGGGGTATGGACAGGAACACAAGGGGTTAATGTATTGGTGGTTCAGGGGTATGGGCAGATCCAGGGGTTACAGGGCAGGGCAATCGGGGGTTATCCAGGGGTTGCAGGGAATATCAGGACAATCAGAGGTTAATATATCCAGGGATAGCAGGGAATCTCAGAACAATCAGGGGTTAATATATCCAGGGGTTGCAGGGCAATCAGGGGTTAATGGTAGGGATCCAGGGGGGAGAATCAGGGGTTAACAGGGGTTTGCAGGGATACTTAGTCCAATGCTCGTCTCTAGGGGTGTCCAGGGGATGATCCAGCTCGTTGCCCAGGGGATGATTCTTGTAGGGGCTCTTCTTGCTGGGGAGGCACGGCTCAATCTGAAGAGCGCAGCGTGATTGGGTTATTTAAACCCAGTCGCGCTCGCTCCCGTGCTCCCGCGCTGCCGGCGAGCGAGCGCGCCGGCAGCCATGTGCGCGAGTGCCGGCGCGGTGTTATGACGTCACCGCGCCGGCCCGCGCTGTTTCCCGGGCGGAGGATCAATTTGATCCTCTGCCTGGGGAGCGCTTTGCAATTACAAGCGCCGGAGGTACGCGGCATACAGGGGCAGGGAAACCTATTGTTTCCCTGTCCTGTTAATTGCCCCCAGCAGCGCTGAGGGTAATTAACAGAAGGGACAGAAGATCATATCGATCTTCTGTCCCTTTGAAGTACCTGGGACTGGACTAATCAGTCCAGTCCCATGTCTCCAGCTATCCCCAGCAGATGGGCCATTGTCCATCTGCTGGGGGCTATGGAGGGGGGGGCACCCTGGTTGTGACATGTATATAGATACATGTACATAACTGGGGATCATGTACATGAATCTATATACTACTGGAGGATATAAGGGGCCATATAAGGGGGTCACTTTATATATATGGGGCATAAACAGGGGGCATACATAAACAGGGGACATTATATATATATAAATATATATAGACATAGGTGCATGCTAATGGGGGCACATGCACACATATCTATATATATACAGTTAGAGCACCTGGTGGATATACACATCCACCAGGGCTTCAGGCCTATGTCGCCGTAGAGCCACAGACCCTCAATTTGGGGCCACCCATATATGTATATACAGTCATGGCCAAAAGTTTTGAGAATGATACAAATATTAATTTTTACAAAGTCTACTGCTTCAGTTTTTATAATGGCAATTTGCATATACTCCAGAATGTTATAAAGAGTGATCAGCTTAACAGCAATTACTTGCAAAGTCAATATTTGCCTAGAAAATGAACTTTATCCCCCAAAACACATTTCAACATCATTGCAGCCCTGCCTTAAAAGGACCAGCTAACATTGTTTCAGTGATTGCTCCATTAACACAGGTGTGGGTGTTGATGAGGACAGGGCTGGAGATCAATCTGTCATGATTAAGTAAGAATGACACCACTGGACACTTTAAAAGGAGGCTGGTGCTTGGCATCATTGTTTCTCTTCTGTTAACCATGGTTATCTCTAAAGAAACACGTGCAGTCATCATTGCACTGCACAAAAATGGCCTAACAGGGAAGAGTATCGCAGCTAGAAAGATTGCACCTCAGTCAACAATCTATCGCATCATCAAGAACTTCAAGGAGAGAGGTTCCATTGTTGCCAAAAAGGCTCCAGGGCGCCCAAGAAAGACCAGCAAGCGCCAGGACTGTCTCTTAAAAGTGTTTCAGCTGCGGGATCGGGCTACCAGCAGTGCAGAGCTTGCTCAGGAATGGCAGCAGGCAGGTGTGAGTGCATCTGCACACACTGTGAGGCGGAGACTCTTGGAGCAAGGCCTGGTCTCAAGGAGGGCAGCAAAGAAGCCACTTCTCTCCAGAAAAAACATCAGGGACAGACTGATATTCTGCAAAAGGTACAGGGAGTGGACTGCTGAGGACTGGGGTAAAGTCATTTTCTCTGATGAATCCTCTTTTCGATTGTTTGGGACATCTGGAAAACAGCTTATTCGGAGAAGACGAGGTGAGCGCTACCACCAGTCTTGTCTCATGCCAACTGTAAAGCATCCTGAAACCATTCATGTGTGGGGTTGCTTCTCAGCCAAGGGAATCGGCTCTCTCACAGTCTTGCCTAAAAACACAGCCATGAATAAAGAATGGTACCAGAATGTCCTCCGAGAGCAACTTCTCCCAACCGTCCAAGAGCAGTTTGGCGATCAACAATGCCTTTTCCAGCATGATGGAGCACCTTGCCATAAAGCAAAGGTGATAACTAAATGGCTCAGGGAACAAAACATAGAGATTTTGGGTCCATGGCCTGGAAACTCCCCAGATCTTAATCCCATTGAGAACTTGTGGTCAATCATCAAGAGACGGGTGGATAAACAAAAACCTACAAATTCTGACAAAATGCAAGCATTGATTGTGCAAGAATGGACTGCTATCAGTCAGGATTTGGTCCAGAAGTTGATTGAGAGCATGCCAGGGAGAATTGCAGAGGTCCTGAAGAAGAAGGGTCAACACTGCAAATATTGACTTGCTGCATTAACTCATTCTAACTGTCAATATAAGCTTTTGTTACTCATAATATGATTGCAATTATATTTCTGTATGTGATAAAAACATCTGACAAACACACATAAAAACCAGAGGGCAGCAGATCATGTGAAAATATAATATTTGTGTCATTCTCAAAACTTTTGGCCATGACTGTACATATGGGTATATGCATATATTATAGGCGGCACCCACACTTCCTTCTACACATGGCGAGATACTCGTCCGAGCAGCGAGCACTTACGAGTACCCTAATACTCGAACGCGCACCAAGCTCGGACGAGCATGCTCGCTCAACTCCACTGATAACACTTTTGCAAAAGCCAGATATTTGTATCAGGCCTCTTTCACACGACAGTATTTTTTGCAGGATCTGAAAAATGCGGACTCATTCATTTCTATGTGTCCGCATCCGTATGCCTGTTCCGTAGCCCCGCAAAAAAATAGAACATGTCCTATTCTTGTCCGTATTACGGACAAGAATTGTACTGTTCTATTAAGGATCAGCTGTTCCGTTCATCAAAATACAGAATGCACACGGATGCCATCCATTTTTTTTGTGGATCGCAAAACAAAACGTTCGTGTGAAACTAGCTTAAGCCTGATTACAGGAATGGGGATCATGTCCCTCCAGTATGAATGAAGAAACAGCTGAGCATGCACATTGCCACTCCATTTATCTCTATGGGATCTTACAACCAGGTTAAATTGGGTATTCCGAATAATGGATGTACAAAATTTTATATTCGATATACATTGAAATTATCACTATAGCTGCCAACAATTACTGTAAGGTTTTTATAAGTTAGCTTTTCTAATGAAAGAAATACGCCTCATATTTTTTGGTAAGTGCTCAGTAAATTTTGCTTATTAATGAATCATTCTTCAGTCTAATGACTCGAAGTCTAAAACTCTTAAATTGTTCTGGAAATTTGCACCCAGAGACCCTGACAATTCATTAGGCTTCCACTTTCACTGCATCCAGCTTTAATGTGCTCAGCGTAATTAATGCTCTTTTATGCCATGCATGGCATGGTCTGTTTCCTTGATGAGAAATGAAGTGCCACAAAGTCAGTTTACATGCATGAAACATGTTTTCCCTATGATTTCTAGGTGACAGTCTTAGCAAAGATAAATGGTGGCTGGAAGAAGTCTTCATGGCAATCTGGGTCAGTTGGGAAAAAAAGGGAAATTTAATGAGAAGACATTATCAGAGAAGATGTCACCTCGGTGTAGCTGAATGTAGTTGTTTATTCTGCTTCTGACTATACCTATTTAGTACTGTATTATCGTGAGATCTGAGGTTCTGGGGAAAAAAGACAACACAATGTATGTGCATAAGGTCCGCCTCTCACAGTCATTAGAAGAGGCTTAGTACGCGCTGACGGGACGGCGCGCTGTATGCTAATGCAGCCGCCCCGTCACAGCGGTCGGCGTCACAGAGCTGGGGGTCACAGGCGGCACTTACAGAAGCATGTCGGATCTTCATTAATATCACAGCATGGATGCGAGGGGAAAGCTGGCGGTGCAGTAACGCCAGATTCACCTCGCATCCATGCTGTGATATTAATGAAGAGCTTACATGCTGGTGTAAGTGTGCATATTGCTACAATAAGTGCCGACCCCGCCCCCCTTCTCCTCCCGGTGACTCCCCGCCCCTGCACTAATCCTATTGGTTATACCTCACACAGTGCGGCCCCCTGCTCTTAGCATACTGAAGTAGCATACTATTCTCTATATTCTCAGGAGGATTTTGAAGGCTTTTAAAGGGAAACTGTCATGCCAGCAAGACCTGTTACAATATCGCAGCTTACAGTTATGATCACCAGGCACTTGCTCTCTTGTTTGTTTTGCAAAGTTTTAGCTTTACCGTACATGTTTGAAACAACCTTATGTTTATAAGTGACAGTTTTGTTGCTATATACAGTACCTGCATGTCATATGCATTTGAATTAAAATTAACATGTTGAAATCAAAGCAGACTTTTTTTCATTTGGGAGAGGGGTAGTCTTATACAGTGAGTATATACCAAATTCTATATTTTTAGGGCAGAAGTTGGGGGTCGTCTTATACGCCCAGTCGTCTTATACGCCGGCATATACGGTATATATATATATATATATATATATATATATATATATTTATTAAGTAAAATAACCGTCACTGAAAGCCATAAAAACAAATGAGCGAGCTCCACTTCGACTTGCACCCAACATGGCACTCAGGCAACGTCCATATGATACAAAAACAGATGATGGTAGCAAGACACATCTTACTCTGATGATGTCTTCAATGGAGCTGAGCTCTCTGTTCCACAGCTCAGTATTTTCTAATCTCCTGGCCCCTCATAGCCCCACCTAAAGGTCAGTACACATGTACAGTTACTTCTAACTGCAGGAATGCAACCAGGTATCAGAAATCTTTAATCATTTACATTACAAGGAATTTAAGAAAAAGGACTGATTAAAAACTTTCCTTACAGAACAGCATTGGCAATAATTTGCAGAGAACTTGTTCTAATTTGCAGAGAGTGTTCTATTAGTACAAGACCTAGTGCAAGACCTTATTTATAGTATATTAGTTACAGTATATTGGTCTTTGTATTTTGTTTTTGTGCAGTAGCAGTATGATGGTATGCTGTAATTTATTTTCTATATGCTGGTAATATTCGATCACTCTGTGGTAAATAGTGGTCATGGTACATTTATTTTTGGTCCTTGTATAGTGGTATTTTTTGTAATTATATTATTTTCAGGTATATTTAAATACATAGATTGCTATTTATAATGTGATAAAATATAATGTGGCAGGTTAATATAGGACTAGTGCTTATAGTTATAGCATATATACCCGAAAGTGGTGAATCTATTGTGCACTTAGACAGAGACATAAGTGACTGTTAAAAAGTAGAACTGGATTTGCTGTGCCTACTGAACAGATTTGACTTATGGTTACTCCTTAGGGTGTTATCCTGGCAGCCCCATGGTTTCACCCTTTAACCCCTGTCCAGTGATCTAGATTCTGCTGGAGGAGAACCAACAGGCTTTTACCTACACTGATGACCCCTAGTGGTCAAGATGTCTCAGTAGTCAGAGACAGGCTGAAGTTGGGGCAGGTAGAGTATGCGTAATCTGGTAAACAGTTTGAGGTCTGGCAGGCAGCACAGGGTCAATACAAGAAAGAGACAGAGGGGTTAGGCAGCAAAGGATCAAATCCTAAAACTGGAGGAGGACAGTACAAAGCCAGACAAGAAAGCTAACAGAACACATTTGCAGGACATTAAAGAGATACCATAGAATCTTTTCCACTGGGAAGAAGAGACAGGATGCCAGTGGGCATGAGCCACCAGAGAGAGAGGCAGCAGAGCACTGCAATCGCCAACAGTAACATGAATTAAAGGGGTTCTCCGGGATTTAAGAAAATGAAAATACTTAAATATTACTTCATTATAAATATATTCCCAAATACCTTACATTAGTTATAATGGCTCGTTTTGTCTAGGGAACAATCATTAGGAGAAACAAAATGGCTGCCGTCCTGTTAGTACACACAAAATCTGTCCTAATCACACAGCAGGACAAGTTACTTCATAGCACTGAGGTAAAGAGCTGCCTCATTCTCTTCTCTGCTCTACTTGTCAGTGGTTATGATCCTAAATACAGATGATAAAATCTTTAGCTGAATATCTGTCGGAATGGAGTTTATGAGCATATGTGGCTGATGAGCAGCAGCACTTGTGTGCAGTCTCCATTACCACAGTCTGTCCTGTCTGTCTTCTCTGTACTTCATGTCTCCTCATGAACTCCATTCCCACAAAGATTCTGCTTATTATCATATTAAACTGTATTCAGGACCACAACCACTGACAAGCAGAGCAAAGAGGAGGATAAGGCAGCTCTTTACCTCAGTGTTGTGAAGTAACTTGTCCTGCTGTGTGATGAGGACAGGTTCTGTGTGTACTAATAGGATGGCGGCCATTTTGTTTCTCCTAATCATTGCTCCCTAGTGTCACGGGGGGGAACAAGGGATAGTGAGCCCTGTACTGAACCCCATCACTTTCCCTTCCTACTTACAGTAGAAGCCCTAGGCGGCAACACTGTAACTTGGCGGCGGTCCTTATACTACGTAAGTGCACAGGGAGGGAAAGGGGAACACAGGGAGAGACAAACACAGACGGTACAAACACAATACTAGAATAGTAACCAAGCCGGGTCAAACACAGGAGGTCACTTTAAATACCAAGGGTCAAGCGAGAGAATAGTCAAAGTCCAAGTCCAAATCCGAAATACCAAAATAATCCAATACAGCAAAAGGTCAAGCAAGCACTGATCAAAGGAGAACCAATCACAGGCAACCTGTGGCAACAGGCTGCCTGTTTAAATAACCCTCCAAAAGGTCATGTGACGTGCCCAGCGTCACATGACCTAATTTGCATAATGAGCGCTGACCAAGAGTGACCAGCGCTCAAATATGCAAATATCTGGTCCTGTGACGTGGCCAGCACCACATGACCTTATACACTAAAATAACCTATAAATATATAAAAATAGTCTGAGCGCTGGTTGCCCAGACCAGCACTCAGATGCCCTCGCCTGCTCGTTGTCCAGGGGGCAGGGAGGACGCCAGGCGTGCTGTCTCAGAGAGCACGCCGGGTCCTCCCCTAAGTGCGTCTCCATGGAGACGAGGACGCTTCCTGCGTCCTCGCTCCATCGAGCACTTGGGAGACCGGTGGCGCAACAGAGGGGAAGCGCGCCGCCGGCTCCCCGTTACACCTAGACAAAAAAAGCCATTATAACTAATTAAAGGTATTTGGGAATGTATTTATAATAAAGTAATATTTACATATTTTCATTTTCTTAATTCCCGGAGAACCCCTTGAAGTCTGCATATTTTGAACTTTTTGTTGAAGATTCTCTGCATATAAGGATTTGTTTCAGTCAGACTTTTACATACAAACATGACATTTATACATTTTTTTTCTGTACAAGAAATTACACTTTGGTTCAAATTTTAATTAAGTGTTTGATGGCATTTTGACAATGTCCGAGATATCTATCGAGCTATCAAGTGTGAAAGTATAAAATTGTCTTGCTATCAGAGATGAAAAACATCCAGAAAACCTTCTCAGTAAAAATAAAGCCCAGGATACAATACATAGTAGATAGTAATTTTAGTTGGTTAGTAGATAGAATTTTATTTTACTACATACATAGAGCAAATATGAATTATTTTATTTAAATATAAGCAAGGACAATATAAAGATTTGCCTTCTTCTGTTTCATGCTGAGGCCTTGACCTGTTTCAAAGAGTTTTGAACTCCTTTGATACAAAACTGGTAAAACCGTTATTACTTATATAAGAACAGAAATAGATTCAATAGGACTATTTTGCCACCCTGAGGACACAGAAGAGAGTAATACATGATAATGTTATTCTTACCATGGTGAAAATGAGCTTAAAAGATGAAACATTTAATGGGGTAACATTTTTTTTTTTTACTGAAACCATAGAGTACCTAAAATTGGCAAACTATAGTATATAAGCTGCATTTGGAAATTCATCTGCGAGTCAATCAGAACTTCTAGTTCTAACCTTTAATTCTAATTCTAATCAATCATAACCTCAGTGCCTTGGCCTAATAGTTGACTGATATGACATGGACTGAAGAGAATTATTCCAATCTATGGACAGATTAACACTATAAAACTAATGGCAAATAAAACATAAGTAAGGCCACTTACATTTTGCTTGTTGGTTATGTTATTTTATCTCTAGTTGTAACATACTTTATGTTTAACACAATTTATGAATATAAATGTTGACAGGACTTTTTTCCATCATACATAACGGAACCACACAGAACCATTATTTGTGCCCATAGAAGTGTATTAGGACGGAGCAAAATGGGATGCCTTTAAAGGCTTCCGTTCTGCATTCCGTCCTTAAATTCCATTGTTTTCCGTTTTAACTCTGATATAACAGAATTGCGCACGCATATGCAAACCCACCCTTAGCGGGTGTTTGTTCATTAAAAGCACAAGCCTGACACACACTTGTCTCTGGTCAGGTTTGCGTGAGGCTATATATTTTGCTAAGCTGAGCCAGCCGGAGTGATGGCTGCCCTGAATAATGACTGTAGGCAAACAAGGAAGGAGTTTAGTAATAATAAAGTACGCCAGAGTTGGTAAACTAGTGGCAAATTGTATACTGGAAGGATGGGTTAGGCCCAGCTCAAAGTTTTTTTTCTAGAACACATAGGACTCTAGCTACACCACTGCCCATATTCATACACATATTCATAGCTCATATTCAGAAGCCTTTTTAAAGGGGTTATCCCACGAATAATGTAAAAACTGAAAATCAGACATCATATAGTCCATGACAATACTTTTCTAACAACACTAGAACCAGCCCTGTACCTCACATACATCCAGAGATCTCCCCATTCATTGCCCATCAAGCTGACAGCTCAAGGGGAGTGTTTTTTCTGCTGCAGCATAGGAGGCGTGTCTCAGCTCCTCCTATCACAGCTCAGGAGGCAGTTGAAAGATGAAACTGAGCATGTGCGGCCTTCTTAGTGAGCAGGTCAAAGAAATAAGAAATTAAGTGGCACAATACAGATAAATTTTATTGAATAACTCAGTGGCTATACAGAATTTATAATTACATGCAGTTACAAAAGTATTCAGATCCAGGTGCTGGTTTGAAAACTGTAGAATATTTTTCGTGGGACAACCCCTTTAAGTTACCTTCTAGTCTACAGAATACTAGAGATGAACGACCTTCTTAAAATTTGATTCAGGACCAATTCAGCCAAATTGGTTATCCAATTCGATTCAGGTCCAAGCTAATTTAACCCCAATTGCAAGTGCCCTGATTTACTGGAAAAATCTCTGTCTAGATTGTCCCAAAACGAATCACAAAAAAAAATTGGATTCTTTTGAACCAGAACTTTTTGGAAAATTGGAGTCAAACTTCTGAATTTTAGAATTGATTCAATCATCTTTGCATAATACCTTATGCAAATTACTAAGGGCTTCCTCAAGGATTGTGTGCCTTTACACTGCCAGTATTTGTATTTTAAGTATTTTCATGATTGCCACCATCATTAACCACTTCAGGACTGAGCCATTTTTCTCCTTGAGAACCAGCCCAAATTTTGGAAATCTGATGTGTCACTTCATGCGGTAAGCTTCTGTTCCCACTCGATCATCACTTTCTGCTATGGTGTACTATTCTGTCAAATGTCGCCAAGGGGTTAAAGGGGTTAAAGGAATTGTTACACAAATGTTACACAAATATTCTAAATTTCTCAAACCAGCACCTGGATCTGAATACTTTTGTAATTGCATGTCATTAGAAATTTTGTGCAGCTACTGGGTTATTTACTGAAATTTATCTGTGTAGCGCCACCTGCTGTTTGCTCACTTTCTAAATTCTCTGTCCAGCTCACTGAGGTTGACATACATGCTCAGTTCCATCCTTCAACTGCCACCAGCTGCAGCAGAAGGGACACACCCCCTGAAAAAGTGCATGCCCCCTGAGCTGCCAGCTTGAAACAAATCTAGCAGAGCAATTGCAGCAATGAATGGTGAGATCTCTAGATCCATGTGAGGTACAGGGCTGGTTTAAGTTTGTTAGAAAGAGACTGTCAAGTACTATTTCTCTCTCTTTTTTTTTCTACTGGAGGTGTGGCTACTCCATTTGGTCATGCACTCCTGACCAGCCCATTTGCCTCACAGGTTGTTTTTAATCAGTGCAACTATAAAGCTGAGTGATTCGGCATGCACGCTAGTATCTACATTCCTGAACTAGGGGAGGCCTTTGAAGCACCAGAAATGGCAAAAGGCAGAGTGGATACAACGTACATGTGGAACAAAACACCCCCTGATTATATGGAAGCCAAGTCTGGCACGTAACAGGTAGGACATAGTGTTAGGTTCCCATTCTGCAGAGAACACCTTGACAATCTGGTGAATGGGCTCAGATAATTTTGTACAAAATATATTTGCCAAGAGTCTCTGATTTATCAAACAAGCATAGCATGAGCTTTGGAATACTCTATATCATTATGGCATTTTCTGCTTTATCTTGCAGCAGTGTGCGATTGTATTTTATGTATTCTCCTTTGACAAGTACTATACAATATTTGATTTTTAGTTTTTAAATTACTCATGGGATACCTCCTTTAAGTTCTAAGTCACAGTACTATTCTATTACTTAGAGATAGTCATTTGGATACGACTAGCTGAACATTATGCACACAGTCAGTCTTGTCTGGTGTCAGTAAAGTGGTGTAACTGGCAACTGGATACCTTAAAAAGTCTTAGAAAACATGCATTATTGTGTTTCAGATTTCAAAGTTGATGGAGTGAGGAAAGGGCACATATTTTGTTTGCAGTGAAAGCTGAATATTTCATTCAAACATCTGGGTCATGCAGCTGCCTGAGCAATTTGTGTAGAAGTCACTGCCAATTCTCAACATTAGCTGAATGTTGAATGTTATGATCTCATGCTGATATTAGCCTGCTCCCTTAGTAACTGCATGAAAAACTCATATTTGCCAATTTACTAATATGAACCCAATAACAGTATACGGTAATTAGTGGTGATATAGCTTAAAGGGGTTGTCCGGGTTCAGAGAAGAACCCGGACATACCTGCAATTTCACCCAGGCAGCCCGCCTGAAGAGGGCATCGGAGCATCCTATGCTCCGATGCCCTCCTTTGCCCTGCGCTAATTAGCGCAGGGCAAAGGAATTTCGCCGGGTTCCGGTGACGTACCGGTCCCTGCCGGGCAGAGGCTTCCGCCCGGCAGTGAGTCGGTGACGTCATCGGCGCTGATGGACAGGCTTCAGCGCTGCCCTAGCCAGTAAAACGGCTAGGGCAGCGCTAAAGCCGGCCCATTAAGGCCGGTGACGTCACCGAACTCACTGCCGGGCGGAAGTACCCGCCCGGCAGCGAGTATTTTCAAAACAAGAGACCTTGCCCTGCGCGATCTAGCGCAGGGCAAGGGGGGGGCATCGGAGCATGAGATGCTCCGATGTCCTCTTCAGGCAGGCTGCCTGGGTGAAATTGCAGGTATGTCCGGGTTCTTCTCTGAACCCGGACAACCCCTTTAAGCTTTTTAAATCCCATGTAAAATTTTCAATGGGCTATCCTCAGCTGCTGTATATCATCAAAGAGCACGTGAAGCTGGTCCATGGCTGATCTTCTAGATAATATGGCTATGAAGAATATTGACCTCATTGGATAATTAAGCTCAGCCAAGCTATCTCTTGTAGTGATTGCTATCAATCCTTTAACAGATTTTCTTTTTATGTGCTTCCCAAAAACATCTTCCGTTACTCTTCAATCATTAAATTAGTTGCATTCATATTTAGCATAATTTCTTGCCCTCTAAAACATTCTCATACATTTAAACACAAGGACTGGTAGAATAGACGTTTTGCATAATTTTTACTGTGCCTATACTGTATGTATGTTTAAGCAGAGGTGTTGTTTATGTTCTGTAAAGAGAACCTACACTACCAGAAAATGAAACAACACCATGTGTCACGTGGGGAGCCATTAGCTGCCAAGTTACAATACCTTCCCATTAGAGATGAGCGAATCGATTCGTCGATTCGTTGATTTGTATCGAATCTTGGGATTTTTTAGCTGCAAAGCGAATCCGAATATTAGGTTATTCGCTTCGGCTTTGTACGCATTCGTTACGTAGTTTGTCCTATAAATTATACACTATTGCTACATATAAGTTACTGTATACGCTGTTGCGTACGATTTCAATTCATTAGCGAACTTTTACTGTTAGTTTGTTTATCGTGCGCAAAAGCCCGGGAAGAAAGTGGTCACCTGACCTAGTGGGCAGGGCTTGCTCTGATTGGCTCAGGCTCGGTAAGCCAGTGATGCATCACTTCTGCTGCGACTGCTGAGACGAGCAGAAGCAATGTGTGTGAAGTTCTGAGACTCTGAGACCTGTTTTGTGAAAATTGGGGTGTAATTGCTCTGGGAATCCATATTACAGATATCAGGGATACTGCAGGGCAAGTGCAGGGCCAGTTCAGGGCTAGTATTTAATCAAGCAGGGAGAGAGAGAGATTGGGAGAGATAGGGAGAGACAGGGAGAGACAGGGAGATACAGGGACAAAGACCAGCTGCAGGGCCACAGAGTGAATTGAAAAATGTCTGGAATGGATAAGCAAAAGGGGTCTGGTTCCAGCCAGACTTTGAACTTTAAAAAAAAGGAGAAGGTGGCACAGGGCAGCAGTGCCAAAAGACCTGTAGCCGGAGCATCTACTAGTAGTATTCGCAATACTTGGCTGTTGTTCCACCAGGCTAACCCACCGAAGCGCAAAATTGTAGTGGAGGAGAAAGTAGATGAGGTAGTGGAATGGATGGAACGTTCATCTCAGTCTCAGCCGGATGATCTGCTGTCATCTGTTGATACAGTATCCATATGTAGCCAGGGGTCCTGCTCCACCATTCCACTCAAGCAAACCCCTTCATTTTCTGCCACCTCTCAGGCTTCAGTGTTCCCTCCTAGTGGTGTCCCTTCTGCAACCTGGGTCAATTCTCGCATGCTCCCTGTATGGCACATGTCCTAAATCTAGTGGTGCAAAGATTTCTAAAAACATTCACTGGCCTGCGCACAGTGCTGGCAAAGTTGCGGAAGCTTTGCACTCATTTCAGCCATTCATATATATCTTGCCACGCTCTGGTGGAACTGCAGCGTCAAAACGGTCTTCCGCCACACCGCTTAATAGGTGACGTGGCGACCCAGTGGAATTCCACTCTTCATATGTTGCAGCGTTTTTAGTGCCGCTGGGGGTGACACCCAAAATACCTTTATAAAAATGAATAAAGGCTGGATTACATCCGAATTTCATACTCCTCTTGCTGATGCTGGTGGTGATTAGATCAGGCCTTGCAGGGCAGAATAGTCTGAGTGTCTTCCCCCTGTTGCTGTCAGCCGGGCCATAATTTTATAGCCAAATGTCTTGTGTCATGTCATGGGCTGTGCAAACCCGAAGTCTCCAAAACCCTATTTCAAAACCAAACACTGTTGCCTCCGTTTTCTATGCTTAGTAGGAGAGTAGCTGTTGTTAGTTAACGTTACTAATAGTTCTATTTAGTATTGTTAAGTTTGTTTTGGAGCCTCAGCCTTTAGTCCCCCCTCAAAAAAAAAAAAAAAAAAAAAAAAAAAAAAATATATATATATATATATATATATATATATATATATATATATATATATTTAAAAAAAAAAAGCCATAAAAAGCTCATATATAATTTTCACTGCCTATGTTATGGTAGAATGTACAGGCTTGTTGCCCAAACAAGCCAAGCCTTTTTTATTTTTCTGTCTGTCAATTTTAATCAGTGAACAGGAGTGTGTGTAATGTAGTAATACTACGGCCGGCAGACACCGCTGTGTTCATTAATATGGGAAAATGGCTGTGGGAAAAAACTCTGTCTTCTTCACACTATGTCAGGATCAGGAAGGTGTTAAAGGTTTAACAAAACACTCAAAACACAGGTTTTTCAAGAATATTTTAGTAATAAATAAAAACTTCTTTTTAACAAATAAATAATATAATAAACTAAAGAAAGGAACAAAAGAAATAAAATTACGCCGACCTTTGCCGACGTCGGGCCATCATGTCCTGCAGCTCTTGCAGCTCCAGCTGCAGGCCACGAATGAGCCGGGAGGCAGCGTGGAGCCTGGAGCCAAGGCGCCTTAATCCAGCCTCCACTTCGAAGTCAGTGGGGATGTCTGTAGGGGTGGAAACAGTTATGTACTGAGTTTGTATGATCGAGTTACAGTGGTTGTCCCACAAAAAAATCTAAACTTTAATGTACTGGAGCGACTTATTCTGTGACATGTATTCTGTACTGACTGAGCCTTTTGTAGTACTTACTGGACACCCATATGGCGTGGTCTTCCCATGGTCCAGGGGAAAACTGCTCTCTGTCGGTTGGAGCTACCAAAGATAAAACATATATTTAGCTCATATTTTGAAGACAGAAGGTCCACCCATTACACTTTTTTTTTTACCTACCTTCTACCTCTGGTAGATGGGCTGGTGGTGTTGGAGGGGCAGGTGGGGTCCTCTCTCGCTGGGGTGGAGGACGGTTAGAGTGGCTCCCCCTGGTGGTGCAGCAGCTGTCAAAAATCATGAAATAATGGCCTAAGGCTACTTCTACACTAGTGGCAGCCCGGATCCGGCGGGTGAAGGGTCCCCCGGGATCTGCGCTGCCGCAGGTACATGTGTGGGTCCGGAACCACGTTCTGGCCCAAATTCACTGTAATGGGGGCAGGCCGCGTATCCAGCCACAGCACATTAACTCCTGCTGAGAGGCAGCTGGAGCGAAAACAGAACAGTTACATGTTCATGATAGTTAGAGAGGCGTTGCCTAGCAGGAAACAAAATTACTGCAGCGCACTACGCACGACCACGTTGTCCTTCTATACTTTTTTCACTATTCGCACTGACTGCTGGTATATATACAATACAGTACACTAATTTTTTTACATGTTTTTACTTAGCAAATATTTTGTTACTCACCCGGCCATATCTCTGCGCGGATCTCATTAAGCCGCTATGGGCATTTGAATTTCAGATCGGACCATTTCTGCTGGATCTGGTCCGTGGTCTGCATGGTGTGGAAACGATGGCGCAGGCCTTGGATCACCTACTGGATCACCTCCTTCTTATGCTGGTTTGGATGGCGGTGTGTGCCATCGTAATCTTCTCTGTCCATCAGCCGGATCAGGAATTTCAGCTCTTCAGAACTAAATGATGAGGATCGCCTGGATGCCATTTTCGAATATTCGCTCTGCCTCTGAGGAGTGCACGCCGCAGCCTCTCGTCGTGCGTGCCTGTGTGTTACTTAATCGCAAAGACAATAGTATGCTGAGTATTCGTACGCTATTTGTACGCTCATGCGTACGTCTTCTAAGAAGTTGCGTACATTTTTAAATGAGCGTTCATTATTAGTGTGTGAATATTCGCTAATAGCATATAATAACGTATATTTTGTACGCAACGAATCTATTCGTCGAATATACGAATCTTAGGAAAAGTTCGGCGAACGTTTGGCGAATAATTTTTTGAATGATTTGCTCATCTCTACTTCCCATCTAGTATTTATGGAGGGAACATTGACCAGCTTTCAGTATGTCCAGGACATCATGGAACCAGTACTACTGCCTTTTTTGAGTCAATGTGATCTTCAAGGTATCCAGCAGCTCCCCTGGCAGGTTTGATCGCCAGATCTCTTCCTTATCAAGAATGTCTGGGACTGGAAGCGGCAACTAATATCCAATGCACAACAGCCAACAACCACCAAGTTGAAAGCATGGAATGACATAATACAGAAGAATATCCAGTATTTATATGACTGTTACCAAGCCAGAATGGCAGCCTGTATTGTAGCAAGGGGAGATGTAACCCATTATTAATGTACAGAACCCAAAATAATGGGTGACCACCTTGGTTAATCGCTCATTGACCAAGCACCACTAGCAGTTTATACTTTGTTATCACAGCTTAATCGTATTACATTTTCCATGTATTATTTTTTTCATCTTCCATTAGTATATCACTATGAAAATACAGGGTAATCTGCTAACGTCATATTATAGAGCAAGAGGAGCTGAGGAGATTGGATTTTAGTTTTGTGGGATAACCAGTCAGTATAACCCTTGTGTTTCATTTAAAGTCCTTAAAATTCTTTGAAGTCAAAGAGGCATTTGTATCAGTGATTGGCAGCGTTTTCTATATACTGTGCACAATCATAGAGGGAAGATGTCAATCACTGATAAGACTGTCTTCTTGACTGCAAAGCCCAAAATGAGCAGTATTTTACAAGTTATGCAGAATTTTTTCCCCTCAAAACTATATACAATCAAAACTGCTCCTGGTCTATGAAATGTTGCCTGCAGCACAGAAAACATGCTCAATATGACAGGTTCCCTTTAGCCCAATGCAAAGATTTAGTTCACACCGCTTCTGACCTTATACCAGCTAGTAAGTGGAGCACAGGGACCATCAGATACCTCCCCTAAGCTAGGCCCCAGTTTTTTCCAAAGTCTGGCAAGATGCAAACACCAGTATAGACTATAGCCTAACTGTCACGGGAGGCCAACGGCGACCGCTCCCCGGGACGCGCCGCCAGGCCTCCGTGCAAGTTGCGTCCTCGTCTCCATGGAAACCCTGGAAGGGGAGGACCCGGCACGCCGCCTGTTGCCACGCGTCGTCCGACGTCCTCCCCGCCACCCTAGTGAAAGAGCAGGTGGGGTTCTGAGCGCTGGCCTGCCCAGCCAGCGCTCTGTATGTATATATATTTTATTATTAAATAATTAGGTTTACCATCATATATTTGGTCATGTGGCGCTGACCAGCTTCTGCCGTTCCTAACACCACTTTGGAACCCCATGTAAAACTCCCCGATCGATTTTTGGAGGACCGTAAGTCCTTACGCTCTTTTAAGGAGAGCTGTAAGCTTTACTTTGATCTGCGTCCGTACTCCTCGGGACCTGAGCAGCAGCGAGTCAAAATTATTATGTCCTTGCTGCAGGGTGATCCGCAGGAGTGGGCCTTTTCATTACCTCCTGACTCTCTCTGTTTGTTGTCAGTGGAGGCCTTTTTTCAGGCTCTAGGACTTTTGTATGAGGAACCTGACTTGGCCACGGTTGCGGAGACTCAGCTTAGAGACATTCGGCAGGGTAACCGTCCAGTGTAGGATTACTGTGCTGAGTTCAGAATGTGGTGCGTATCCTCTAATTGGAATGACCCGGCGTTGAGAAGTCAGTTTAGGGTGGGGCTTTCTGATCATCTCAAGGACTTACTTGTTAGCTATCCTACCCTTGACTCCTTAGAGCTTGACCGACGCTTTAGAGAGAGACTGAGGGAACGGTCAACTGCCCCCCAAGTGTTCCCAGAGGTTTCCCTCCAGTCTCCATCTCCAGTCAAGGCCCAGGAGGAGCCCATGCAGTTGGGTGTTACCTTGAGGGATCAGCGGCGCTTGAAGGGAGCCTGTTTTTACTGTGGTGAGATGAACCCCTGGCTCCAGCAGTGTCCTAAACTTTCCCCATCTAAGAAGTCTCCCTCTGGAAATAAGGTACTCCCTGCAGTGGTAAGAAGGAAGATCTTGTTACCAGTAGCCATTTCTTTTGATCAGGTCAGGGGGTCTGGGAAAGCTTTCATTGATTCTGGATCTGCATGTTGATTTTGTGCAATCTTTGGGTGTCCCTCTTATTCCTCTCAAGGAGGTAATTCAAATTATTGTGCTTGTCTCCACCCCTCTAAATAGTGGAGGAGCAGAATTTTGTACTCCTGAAGTTACTCTTACTGTTGGAATTTATCATGTGGAGACCTGTTCCTTTTTGGTGCTAAAAATGTACCTGCTGATCTCGTTCTGGGTCTGCCTTGGTTACAGAATCATAATCCGATAATCAATTGGTCGTCAGGTGCATTAGAGAAGTGGGGGCCTAACTGTAATGTTTGTTGCAAATCCGTATTGCAGTTAGGGGTTACTAACGAGTCTGTAATTTTGCCAGGGTATATCAGTGATTTTGTTGATGTATTTACTATGTCTGAAACTGATTTCCTTCATCCCCACCGTCAGTATGATTGTACCATCAACATTATTGAAGGATCCAGGTACCCCAAGGGCCGTATTTACAATCTCTCGACCCCAGAGCGTCAATCCATGAGAGAATACCTCAAGGAGAGTCTGGCCAAGGGTCACATCCGGCCTTCGGTTTCTCCCATGGGTGCTGGTTTCGTCTTTGTCAGTAAGAAGGATGGAGGTTTGAGACCTTGTATTGACTATAGGGAACTTAACAAGATCACAGTTAAGAACAGGTATCTTTTACCCCTTATTCCTGACTTGTTGAACCAGGTCCAAGGTGCTTGCTGGTTCTCTAAGTTGGATCTGAAGGGGGCTTACAACCTTATTAGAATCAGAGAGGGTGACGAGTGGAAAACTGCCTTCAGCACCCCAGAGGGACATTATGAGTATTTAGTAATGCCTTTCGGGTTGAGAAATGCACCTGCTGTCTTTCAAAGTTTCGTAAATGACATTTTCAGGCCTTTTATTGGAAGGTTCATGATCTCACATCTACATCGACGATATTCTCATTTTTTCAGCTGATTGGGAGTGTCAGGTTGCTCACACTAGGCAGGTGTTAGAGGTCTTACGTGAGAACAAATTATTTATTAAATGGGAGAAGTTCATATTTGGTGCCCAAGAGGTAGCCTTTTTGGGGTATATTCTTACCCCTTGCGCTTTCAAGATGGACCCGACCAAGGTGCAAGCAATTCTGGATTGGGTGCGACCGTCTTCCCTGAAGGCGCTCCAACGGTTTCTGGGCTTTGCTAATTTCTACCGAAAATTTATTAAGAATTTTTCTGTAGTAGTCAAACCTATCATGGATCTAACTCGGAAAGAAGCTGATCTGGTGAATTGGTCCCCGGCAGCCATAAAGGCTTTTGAAGATCTTAAGATTTGTTTTACCAATGCTCCTGTCCTGATTCAGCCGAACCAGAATAAGCCTTTTGTGGTCGAAGTGAATGCATCTGAGGATGGGGTAGGGGCTGTACTGTCTCAGGGCTCTTCCACTCTAACCAACCTCAGGCCATGCGCTTTCTTCTCCCGCAAATTCTCTCCGGCTGAGAGAAACCATGATATAGGTAATAGGGAGTTGTTGGCCATTAAGTGGACATTCGAGGAATGGCGCCATTTTCTGGAAGGGGCATTGCATTGTATTACGGTCCTCACGGATCATAAGAATCTTATGTTTCTTGAATCTGCCAAGCTGTTAAATCCTAGACAGGCAAGGTGGGCTTTGTTTTTTACCCGTTTTGATTTCTGCGTTACCTTTAGGCCCGGAAGCAAGAACGTTAAGGCTGATGCCTTGTCACAAAGCTTTCAAGCGTGTCAGCCTCCTGAGGTCCCTCCTGAGCCTATTTTGCCAGCCAACATCTTCGTGACAACCACCTCACCTGATTTAACCGACGAAATCTTGGCTGGACAACATCTCGCTCCAACCGGTACCCCCCTTGATAAATTGTTTGTGCCTGCTCTGTTACATTTACGACTTCTGGGTGAGTGTCATAATTCTGTTTTGTGTGGACATCTCGGGGTCAATGCCACCAAGGAGTTGGTTGCTAGGAATTATTGGTGGTCTTCGATTTCCAGGGATGTTCAGGCTTTTGTGTCGGCATGTAACATTTGTGCCCGGTCCAAAACTCCCAAGACACGGCCTATGGGCGAGTTACATCTGTTGCCCATACCTGGTAGACCATGGTCCCACCTGTCCATGGACTTTATTACTGATTTACCATGCTCTGAGGGTAAGACCGCAATCTTGGTTGTGGTGGATAGATTTAGCAAGATCTTATTCCTTTGAGCAAATTACCGTCTGCGAAGGTTCTGGCCTCAGTGTTTTTTGATCACATCATCAAACTACATGGGGCTCCTGAAAATATCGTGTCTGACAGGGGTGTACAGTTTGTGTCCAGGTTTTGGAAGGCCTTCTGTAAGAAAATAGGTATTTCTCTCTCCTTTTCGTCGGCCTTCCATCCTGAGTCCAATGGTCAGACCGAGCGCTTCAATCAATCCGTTGAACAGTTTCTTAGGTGCTATGTTGCTGACAACCAACATCAGTGGGCCAGATTTTTATCTCTGGCTGAGTTTGCTATGAATAACCGTGTTAATTCTTCCTCTGGGGTATCGCCGTTCTTTTGCAACATGGGTTTCCATCCTCGTTTTGGTTCTTTTTCGTCATCTAATTCTGTGGTCCCAGAGGTTAATAGCATCTCCCAGGAACTGTGCACAGTTTGGGCACAGGTTTAATCAAACCTGGAAAGAGCCCAAGTTATCTATAAGACTAAGGCAGATAGGAGACGTTCTAAGGGGGTTGAGTTCAAGGTGGGGGACAAGGTATGGTTATCCTCTAAGAATCTACATATGAAGGTACCCTCTTATAAGTTTGCACCGCATTTTATAGGTCCATATGAGATCATCAAGGTGATTAACCTGGTGTCCTTTAAATTACGTTTGCCTGTCTCCTTTCATATGCATGATGTCTTTCATAAGTCTTTGTTGAAGAGGTTTGTTGCTCCTGTGTGTCCTGAGGAACAGCTTTCACCTCCGGTTGAGGTGGCAGGACAGATGGTGCATGAGATAGCTGACATCATTGATGTGAGGAAAGTCCGGAACTCCTTTCAATATCTTGTGCATTGGAGGGGGTTCGGTCTGGAGGATAGGTCATGGGTACCGTTGAGCAGGATGCATGCAGATAGTCTTATCAGGGAGTTTCATCCTGAGAAACCGGCTCCCCCTGGTAGGGGTCCAGTGGCCCCCCGTGAAGGGAAGGGTACTGTCACGGGAGGCCGACAGCGCCCGCTCCCTAGGATGCGCCGCCGGGCCTCCGTGCAGGAAGTGGAGCAAGGATGCAAGTCGTGTCATCATCTCCATGGGAACCCTGGAAGGGGAGGACCCGGTGCACCGCCTGCTGCCGTGCGTCCGACGTCCTCCCCGCCACCCAGTGAATGAGCAGGCGGGGTTCTGAGCACTGGCCTGCCCAGCCAACGCTCAGTATGTGTATATATTTTATTATTAAATAATTAGGTTTACCATCATATATTTGGTCATGTGGCGCTGACCACGCCACATGACCAGTTTTTAAGGGGTTATGAGCGTTGGTCATGTTTGGCCAGCGCTCATTGTGCCTTCAGGTCATGTGACGCTGGCCACGTCACATGACCTACCTTAGGACTATTTAAGATGGCAACTTGTGGATACACGTTGCCTGTTATTAGTTTAGCGAGCTATAGAAAATAAGCTTCTATGTGCTTAATTCTTAGGATTTGGAGGAAAGCTTCAGGGATAAGTCCTGCAACCCTCCCAACAGCCCTGATTTTGAATACTATAAGTACAATTTAGAGAAACCAAATTGTACCATTTAGAACATCAGCAATTCAGTTCAGAACATATCATCCTATCGATTGTGATTATTTTACCTTTTTGAGCATGCTATATTTGGTAAGGATGAGCGAACAAGGTTTGGTCCGAACTTTGCTATTTTTCGGACGGCTGAAAAACCTGAATATTTTAAGGTTTGTTTCTGACGAATCCACTTAAACGTAGTATAGAGCCATTTAAGTGCACATGTAGGTGGGAAAAAAACACTAAGGAGGAAGAAGAAGGGTTCTCACATGACCATGAGAGGAAGTGGACATAAGACTTGACCTGGTTGGCCCCCAGGCTGACAAACAGCCTAGATGAGCCAATCGGTGCTGCAGCAGGCAGGGAGCTGGCCTAGCAGAACAAGCAGAATGCAATTCTGTGGTAGGCTGTGAATGAGGGTGGTTGGGTGTTATAGTGTCTGCCGGGAGAACAATCTTAGAGAGTCAGGAAGACTGAAAAAAACAATCAAGCACAGTCAGAAATCAATCAGGCTTAATGCCAAGGAGAGTGTAGGAAAAGGCTAGGGATCCAAAGAAGAATTGTGTGTTGTGTACAATACATGTAGAGAGAAGCAGTTGAAAGACAGGGAGGGAGGGGACAAGACCTGTGGCTGGCTGAGCCTGCTATCAGAAGTACAGGTGCATCTCAAAAGAAGATACCTGCAAGCAAATACTTTAACCCCCCTCATTTTCACAAGAAATCTGTGGTATTCGATTTAATTAAGCTGTATATAAATGTGATTACTAAAGACACAAAGTATAGCAGCAATCTACCAGTGTGTATTTAGGAGAAATGGAGTGTCAGGCCTCAATTACCCATTTACGTATATTCAGTTTCCACATGGTGGCAATTTAATTTTTTTTTGGGGGGTTCCATTTAATCAAGCTGCATATATATATATGTGATTACTGCAGTAATACACTAGGTGTAGCGCCAAACTACTTGTGTGTATAAGGCCCCTTTTACACGGGCGAGATTTCTGTGCGGGTGCAATGCGTGATGCGAACGCATTGCACCCGCACTGAATCCTGACCCATTCATTTCAATGGGGCTTTTAACATGGGCGAATTTTTTCACGCATCAGTTCGCCTTTGCGTGAAAATCGCAGCACGTTCTATATTCTGCGTTTTTCACGCAAGTGCGGATGCAATGCGTGATTCACTGATGGTTGCTAAGAGATGTTGTTTGTAAACATTCAGTTTTTTAGCACGCGCGTGAAAAACGCATTAAAACGCTTCGCACCCGTGCGGAAAAAACTGAATGAACGTGCGCAATCGCAGTCAAAACTGACTGTGATTGTGTGCGGATTGGTGCGGATGCGTGCGGATTTTCCGGAACGCATCCGGACTGAATCCGTGACGCCCGTGTGAAAGGGGCCTAAAGGTGAAATTTAGCGTCAAGCCTCAATCATCTGTTTACTTATAGTAAGTTTCCACTCTACCGCAATTTAATTTTGTTCAGGGAGTTCAGTTCAGTTAATCTGCATATATACGCGATTACTACAGCATCGTGTGGCAGCAATTTACCAGTGTGTATTATGATTGAAATTTAGTGTCAAGCCTTAATTGTCCCTTTTACCTATATTCTGTTTCCACACAGTTAAAATTAAAATTTTGGGGGGGATTGTTAAATTTAATTAAGCCAGTAAAATAGGGCAATATGGCATACAGTCAGCACATCTGCACAATACCCACTCCCACACCCATATATGAAAACCCAAAAACGGAAACTGCAGCGGCCAGTCTTCAAATGCTAAGAAGAGGGTTGTGCTGCAACAGCTGTGAAGCAGTCATATATTGTATGAAAAATGGATGTTATAAGAATCAGAGGATAGACCTAGAAACATTTTTGAAAAATGCATTGTACAATTTTACATATATTTCTAAACCTCTTAAAATATGTGCCTAATATCTTGAGCATAAGTGCCATGCTGTGCAGCAAAACTACTGAAAGGGCTTCTGCCCCTCCATTCATAGGATTGGCTTTGGTTCCTAGAGATAGATATTAGAGATGAGCGAACATGCTCTTCCGAGCTTGGTGCTCGTTCAAGCATTAGGGTATTCGCATATGCTCGCTACTTGGACGAGCATATCGCGATCCTCGAGCAAATGGCATCTTCCTCTTCCGGCATGTTAGGCGCCTTTTCTCAGCCAATCAACATGCAAGAGAGTCTTTGGTACCTCCTAGCATCATGTGGGGCCCCTACAAGTCGATAGCAGGGATTGGCTGGCCAGATTAGATGACCTGGGAATATAAGAATCTGGTCCCACGCTGCTCGCGTCAGACGCCGCCTGCATGAGTCTGTCAGGGAGAGTGTTAGGGCCTCAATTTAGATTTTGGTTAGGCAGGAATCACCCACAAAGAACCCAACAGCCCTTCTAAGGGCTACAAGCACCTCTTTTTTTTTGGTCTCCTCCTGGCTGGTGGCTAGGACTTGTAGTGCAGCTACCGCCATTTTGGCTGCACACTATGCACAGGGACAGCACGTAGTCCACACAGACCCAAAAGAAATTGCCCAAAGTCCTCTCAGTACTCACTTTTGCTGCTGCTGGTGCTGCTGCTGTACCTTTGCTTGCTGGGATTTGTAGTGCAGTTTAGGGAATACGTTTTTTTCTCTCAGTTATATATTATACAGTGCAGTGCAAAATTCTGTTGTGTGCTGCACACTAGCCAGAGTGTAGAAAATATAAGTTTTTTCTCTCAGTCATATATCATACAGTGCAGTGACAAATTCAGTGGTTTGCGGTACAATAGCCACCGTCTAAAGACTACGTTTTTTCTCTGTTATATATTATACAGTGCAGTGCAAAATTCTGTCGTGTGCTGCACACTAGCCGGAGTGTAGAAAATATACGACTTTTCTCTCAGTCATATATCATACAGTGCAGTAACAAATTCAGTGGTTTGCAGTACAATAGCCGCCGTCTAAAGACTACGTTTTTTCTCTCAGTTATATAGTATACAGTGCAGTGCAAAATTCTGTCGTGTGCTGCACACTAGCCTGAGTGTAGAAAATATACGTCTTTTCTCTCAGTCATATATCATACAGTGCAGTGACAAATTGAGTGGTTTGCGGTACAATAGCCGCCGTCTAAAGACTACGTTTTTTCTCTCAGTCATATATCATACAGTGCAGTGACAAATTCAGTGGTTTGCGGTACAATAGCAGCCGTCTAAAGACTATGTTTTTTCACTGTTATGTATTATACAGTGCAGTGAAAAATTCTGTCGTCTGCTGCACACTAGCCGGAGTGTAGAAAATATACGTCTTTTCTCTCAGTCATATATCATACAGTGCAGTGAACATACAAAATGTTGAACCCAAGGGCTAAGGGTCGAGGACGAGGGCGTGGGCCGAGGCGTTCAAGTGGTGTAGGGGGCAGAGACCGTGGTCCTGGGCAGGGTGACACAGTACATGTTGATGAGGGAGCAGTGGAACGCCACAGAGTTTAGCTCCCTAGCTTCATCTCGCAACTTACTGGGTCATATGGTACACCACTATTGAAACCACAACAGTGCGAACAGGTGATGACATGGATAGCGGACAATGCGTCCAGTAATTTATCCACCACCCAGTCTACCACGCAGTCCACCCACACTAGCCAAGGGAGTAGACCTCTGGCTCCTCCAGCTCAACCTCCTTCTCCCCAGCCTGCCCCCCCCCACGGAAAGTATGGATTCAGATCCAGCATACTGACAGGAACTCTTTTCAGGACCCTACCCAGAGACACAAGCCACTGCTGAACAGCAACCTGAGCAGTTGTTCTGTCCCGATGCCCAAAATTTAGAACTTTCGCAGTCTGTGGGTGATGAGAGTTAGGAATTAGTGCAAGTAGTGCGTGAAGAGGTGTCGGATGATGATGATGATGAGACATGGTTGTCAGACAGTGACGTTGTTGTCAGGGCAGTAAGTCCGAGGGGGGAGCAGAGTGAAAAATCGGAGGAAGAGCTGGTGGATGATGAGGTGACTGACCCGAGCTGGGTTGGTAATCCAACTCAAGACAGTGCTTCTGAGGGGGAGGCAAGTGCAGCACCAGAACAGGTTGGAAGAGGTAGTGGGGTGGCCAGAGGGAGAAGCAGGGCCAGAGCAGGTAGATCAGCAACTGTTTCATGGAGTCAAGCTTCTGTGCCGAGGCCTAGATGTTCGCAAGTCTGGAGGATTTTTAAACAAAGTGATGATGACCGACGGACTGTGGTGTGCAACCTGTGCCACACCATGATCAGCAGGGGAGCAACCACTACCAGCCTAACCACTACCAGCATGCGCAGGCATATGAGTGCTAAACACCCGACTCAGTGGAACCAAGGCCATTCACCTCCTGCGTGTCACACAACTGCCCCTTCCCCTGTGTCACATGCTGGCTCGGCGAGTCAACCCCCCGCCCAGGACCCTGGCACGAGCGCCTCCCACCCTACAACCACCCCTTCACCTGCACGATTCTCCACAACCTCCACCAATGTGTCCCAGTGCATTGTTCAGCAGTTTTTTGCAGCAGACATTTGAGCGCAAGCGCAAATACAATTCCAGCCACTCACATGCACAAGCCCTAAACGTCCACATCTCAAAATTGTTGAGCCTGGAGATACTGCCCTATAGACTGTTAGAGACTGAGGCTTTCCACAACCTGATGGCGGTGGCTGTCCCTCGGTACTTGGTCCCCAGCCGCCACTATTTTTCTCGATGTGCCGTCCCAGCCCTACACCATCACATGTCAGAGAACATCATCCGTGCCCTGACCAACGCGGTTACTGACAAGATTCACCTAACCACGGACACGTGGACAAGTGCTGGTGGGCAGGGACACTATATCTCCCTGAAGGCACATTGGGTTAACTTGGTGGGGGCTGGGACCGAGTCTGACCCTGGGGCCGCTCATGTGCTGCCCACACCGAGGATTGCGGGGCCTGCCTTGGTCACAGTTTCTCAGGCTTATTATGCCTCTTCCTCCAACCCCTCCTCCTCCTCCTCTCAATTACCATCCGTGAGCACGGCGCCTTCAGTCGGTAGCTCCAGGCGCAGCTGCACTGCCGTGGGTAAGCGCCAACAGGCGGTGCTGAAACTGCTGAGCTTAGGTGACAAGAGGCACACCGCCCAAGAGCTGTTACAGGGCATCACGGCGCAGACCGATCTTTGGCTGGCGCCGCTGAACCTCAAACCAGGCATGGTTGTGTGTGACAATGGGCGTAACCTGGTGGCGGCTCTGCATCTCGGCAGGCTCACACATGTGCCATGCCTGGCCCACGTGTTCAATCTTGTGGTTCAGCAGTTCCTCAAGACCTACCCCAATTTGTCTGATTTGCTTACCAAGGTGCGATGCATCTGTGCGCATTTCCGTAAGTCAACCACAGATGCTGCCACCCTCAGGGCAGTGCAACGGCGCTTACAACTGCCAGCTCACTGACTGTTGTGCGACTTGCCCACACGATGGATTTCTACATTACACATGTTAGCCAGGGTTTACCATCACTGCAGAGCCATTGTAGACTGCCAGATGACAACTTCCACGAGAACTGGTAGTCAGGTTAGTCAGCTTCCTCAAGTCTACAATGAGGAGTGGACGTGGATGTCTGATATCTGTCAGGTGTTAAGCCACTTTGATGAGTCAACGCATATGGTCAGTGGCGATGCCGCCATTATCAGCGTCGCCATCCCGCTGCTTTGTCTGCTGAAAAAGTCACTGCTCAGCATATAGTCAGAGACTTTGCGCTTGTCACAGGAGATGGGGGAAGAAGATACGTTGCTTGATAGCCAGAGCACCCTCAGGTCAGTTTCTCAGTGCGTATTGGAGGAGGAGGATGAAGAGGAAGAAGAGGAAGAGGAGGAGACTGTTGGCGAGACTGAAGAGGGTACCTATGCTCATTCCTTCTTATCTGTTGAGCGTGTATGGACTGAACAGGAGGAGTTTGAGGAGGCGGAGGAAATGGGGAGTCAGCCTACTGAGGAAAGGGAATTCTTGCGTGTTGGTACTCTTGCGCACATGGCTGACTTCATGTTAGGCTGCCTTTCCCGTGACCCTCGTGTTAGAAGCATTTTTGACAACACTGATTACTGGGTGTTCACCCTCCTGGACCCCCGGTACAAGCAGAACTTTTCCACTCTCATTCCTGTAGAGGAAAGGAGTATAAGAGTGAATCAATATCAACAGGCCCTGGTGCACAAGCTGAAACAATCCTTCCCATCTGACACCGCTAGCGGCAGAGGGCGTAGTTCTGCGGGCCAACTAGCGGTGGAGAGGAGGGAAGCAGGCAGCTTGTCAAGCACTGGCAGGGGAACACTCTCCAAGGCCTTTGCCAGTTTTATGGCACCCCAGCAAGACTGTCAGCCGTCCCCAGTCTAGGCAGAGTAGGGGGGAGTTGTTCAGAAAGATGGTGAGGGAGTACATAGCTGACCATACCAGCGTCCTGCGTGATCACTCTGCTCCATAAAACTACTGGGTTGCAAAGCTGGACACGTGGCCCGAACTGGCACTGTACGCTTTGGAGGTGCTGGCCTGCCCTGCCGCTAGCATATTGTCAGATCGGGTCTTCAGTGCAGCTGGTGGCATCATCACTGATAAGCGTACATGCCTGTCAACAGACAATGCTGACAGCCTGACGCTTATTAAAATGAATAAAGCCTGGATTTCACCAGAATTCAAATCTCCACCGGGGGAAAGCAGCTCAACATGAACATTGTTTATGTATCCGATTCCTCTCCTCTCCTCCTCCTTCTCTTCGTACACATACGCTGAGCCAACAGGCAATTTTTCAGAGGGCCTACTGGCTCTGTTTTCAAACAATGTTTACAGCGGTCCACCTACAGGCCCTCTCTCCAATCAATTTTTTACGAGCGTCAACTACAGACACTTAAAAACAATTTTTAGGAGGGTCAACTACAGACACTCAGAAACAATTTTTTAGGAGGGTCAACTACAGACACTCAAAAACTATTTTTTAGAAGGGTCAACTACAGCCATTTGACTGCAATCTTAGTCTGACCAAGGCATTGGTGGTGTCACTGCCATGCTGTGTCAGACTAAATTTTTGGGTGCTTCACCTGCTACCTGAGTCTAACTTGATCATTCTGGGTTCACCGCCATACCGTGTCAGGGTAAAATTTTATGTGCTTCACCTGCTACCTCAGTCTCACTTGGTCACTCTGGATTCACCGCCATGCTGTGTCAGGGTAAGATTTTATGTGCTTCACCTGCTAACTCAGTCTCACTTGGTCACTCTGGGTTCACCGCCATACCGTGTCAGGGTAAAATTTTATGTGCTTTACCTGCTACCTCATTCTCACTTGGTCACTGTGGGTTCACCGCCATGCTGTGTTAGGGTAAAATTTTATGTGCTTCATCTGCTACATCAGTCTAACATGGTCACTCTGGGTTCACCGCCATGCTGTGTCAGGGTAAAATTTGATGTGCTTCACCTGCTACATCAGTCTAACTTGGTCACTCTTGGTTCACCGCCATGCTGTGTCAGGGTAAAATTTTATGTGCTTGACCTGCTACATTAGTCTAACTTGGTCACTTTTGGTTCACCGCCATGCTGTGTCAGGGTAAAATTTTATGTGCTTCACCTGCTACCTCAACTAACTTGGTCATTTGTTGGTGTCAACACTAGAGTGTGGCTACTATACCGCACACGACAGAATTGTTCACTGCACTGTAGTATATATAACTGAGAGAAAAAAAGGAATTTTTAGACTGCGGCTAATTTACCGCAAAGCACTCCATTTTTCACTGGACTGTAGTACATATAACTGAGAAAAAACTAAGTCTTTAAATGGCGGCTATTTTACCGCAAACCACTCCATTTTTCACTGGACTGTAGTACATATCACTGAGAAAAAACCTATTCCCTAGACTGACGCTACTGTACAGCACACTAAATAATTGTTCACTGGACTGTAGGATATATAACTGAGAGAAAAAACGTATTCCCTAGACTGACGCTACTGTTCAGCACACTAAATAATTGTTCACTGGACTGTAGGATATATAACTGAGAGAAAAAACGTATTCCCTAGACTGACGCTACTGTACAGTACACGACATAATTGTTCCCTGGACTGGACTACATATAACTGAGAAAAAACGTATTCCCTAGACTGACGCTACTGTACAGTACACTACATAATTGTTCACTGGACTGTAGTATATAGAAATGATATAAAAAATGTATTCCCTAGACTGCACTACAGATCCCAGCAAGCCAAGGTACAGCAGCAGCACCAGCAGCAGCAAAAATGAGTACTGAGAGGACTTTCGGCAATTTCTTTTGGGTCTGTGTGGACCACGTGCTGTCCCCTTTCTGGCACCAGTCGCTCTGCACAGTGTGCAGCCAAGATGGCGGTAGCTGCACTACAAGTCCCAGCCAGCAGCCGAGAGGAGGCCAAAAAAAAAGGTCGTTGTAGCCCTTAGAAGACCGTTGGGTTCTTTGTGGGTGATTCCTGCCTAACCAAAATCTAAACTGAGGCCCTAACAGTGTGCAGCCAAGATGGCGGTCGCTGCACTACAAGTCCCAGCCAGCAGCCGGCCAAAAAAAAAGGTTGTTGTAGCCCTTAGAAGAACCGTTGGGTTCCTAGTGGATGATTCCTGCCTAACCACATTCTAATTTCACGCCCTAACAGTGTGCAGCCAAGATGGCGGTAGCTGCACTACAAGTCCCAGCCAGGAGGAGACCCAAAAAAAAAGGTGCTTGTAGCCCTTAGAAGGGCTGTTGGGTTCTTTGTGGGTGATTCCTGCCTAACCAACATCTAAATTGAGGCCCTAACACTCTCCCTGACAGACAACAGCTCTATCCCTAATCTCATGCAGCAGCCAGGAGGAGCCAAAAAAAAGGTGCTTGTAGCCCTTAGAAGGGCTGTTGGGTTCTTTGAGCATGATTCCTGCCTAACCAAAATCTAAATTGAGGCCCTAACACTCTCCCTGACAGACAGCAGCTCTATCCCTAATCTCATGCAGGCTGCGTCTGACGTTCACCGCCATTCCGTGTCATGGTAAAATTTTAAGTGCTTCACCTGCTACCTCAGTCTCACTTGGTCACTCTGGGTTCACCGCCATGCTGTGTCAGGGTAAATTTTTGGGTGGTTCACCAGCTACCTCAATCTAACTTGGTCACTTGTTGGTGTCACCACGCTGTTTCAGGCTTATGCCTGCATCGTGGGGTGGGAAATAGGACAGCAGTGCCAGCATGGGCAGTGGTGTCACCCACAGGCGATGATGGACCTTCATTGCACCTAGTTGGGTGCTTTACTAACATGTGATGGGCATGTGCCTTGCCCATCTTGGTCTGGGTGAGCACAATTGTCTTGAGGGTCACCACCAGGCTGTTGCCCGAGAATTTGGGGTAATGATGGGATTAGGCAGCCTCAGAGGCATCCATGCATGCTGCCCCTGCTGTTTCCTGTCCATTTCTGTGGTGTTTCCATCATTGTCTGAGGTTTCCAGGTTTTCACGCAACCTTCCCTATGTAGAGCTCTGGACCCCTGCAAAAAATGCTCGAGTCTCCCATTGACTTCAATGGGGTCCGTTATTCAAAACGAGCACCCGAGCATCAGGAAAAATTTGACTCGAATAACGAGCACCCGACCATTTTAGTGCTCGCTCATCTCTAATAGTTATGCAATATACCATTTTTAATGACCTAAATACCCCTTAAAAGTAGAGATGAGCGAATCATTCAAAAAATTATTTGCCGAACATTCGCCGAACTTTTCCTAAAATTCGTATATTCGACGAATAGATTTGTTGTATTTGTGTACAAAATATACGTTATTATGTGCTATTAGCGAACATTTGCTCACTGATAAGGAACGTTCATTTACAAAATGTACCCAACTTCTTAGAAGATGTACGCATGAGCGTACAAATAGCTTACGAATCTCAGCATACTATTGTCTAAGCGATTACGTAATACGCAGGCATGTACGAGGAGAGGCCGCGGCGTGCACTCCTCAGAGGCAGAGCGAATATTCGAGACATATATATGGTAAAGTGCAAATACATTATTATAGGTATAATATAAAAATTTTAAATATCACCTACCTAGTATGCTCACGGACACGTTTAAGTCTCTTTTCTTCTGACGCTTGTCATAGAACTGGAGCAGAGTCCCAAACTCAGTCGCAATTTGTAATCCACATAGGTAAAATTGTAATCCAAATGGGTAAAAAAAGAGCAGCAAAGGTTCCTTAAAAATCCCTCTTTCAATGGGCTCCCCAAATAACCTGAAAAGGGGGAAAAAGGGATGAGGCGCACGAATGCCCAACTTAATTTCCTGAGTTGCCTCCTCATCCTCCTGTGCTGGAGAAAGGGGCGGAACTACCAGGGAGGAGTCTGCATCGCTGAATTGAATTCGTACACAACAGCGTATAGAGTAACTACCAGGGAAAAGTCTGCATCGCTGAATTGAATTCGTATGTGACAGCGTATAGAGTAACTAAATTATACGTAGAATAGCGTAGAATTTATAGGACACACTACGTAGCAAATGCGTACAAAAGCGAAGCGGATTCGCTTCGCAGCTGAAAAATCCCAAGATTTGATACGAATCTACGAAGCAGCGAATAGATTCGCTCATCTCTACTTAAAAGGAACCTGTCAGCTCTGAAACACCCACCAAACTACAGTAAGTGGTGTATAGTGTAAGTGACATCGAGTCCGGTTATGTAATTTTTATCTTCATACTCACTTGCATTCTGACTCTGTGCTCTGACAAACCTGCAGTAAAATGCACTCAGTGGACTCCAGTGCTCACTCACATAATGGAGAGGACTCAAAGAAGAGTCCTCTCAATGCATTTTACTGCTGGTTTGTGGGATCACAGCGTCGGAATGGAAGTCAGTATGAAGATAAAACTTACATAATCAGATTCAGCACCACTTACACTATATACCGCTTACTCTAGTTCAGGAGGTGTTTCGGAGCTGACAGGTTCCCTTTAAACAAGTATTAACAGTAGCTATTTTCTACAATCTTTTCAGCTTAAAGGGTTTTTTTAATGAATAATGGCTTTTTATCTAATACCTGCAGCCTGCTTCCATAAATAGAATATTCATACTTACTTGCTCCCTGCCACTCTGGTCCTCTGCACCTGCTCCGGCATGTCCAAGTTCTGGTCTGTGGACTGTTTAAATCCAGAAATGCATGGGCATGGTCACATACTCCACTTCAGCCTATAACTATCTTCACTTGTGACCACATCACCACTGAAGCCAGCTATTGGCTGCAGTGGAGCATATGACAATGCCCATGCAGCGACAGATGTATAAAGTCAGGGGACTAGAACATGGACACATGAGAGCCATTGCTAATGACCAGAGAGGAGGAGAGCAGGTAAATACAGTATGAATCTTCTATTTACAGAGATAGACTGTGGGCATTAGATAAAAAGTCATCATTCTCAGCCTTTACCCAGTTGATTTTGATGTTCAATCTGGCTTTTTTTGTCACGCTACTTGCTAACCTATTTTGCTACTAAGTCATTCGTTTTTGCACTTTGAAAACTTTGAAAACTCTAAGTTCTAATACAACTGGTGATTGGTAGCAGAAACAAGTTTAAAGTCCAATTATCAGGTTCTAGAGTGATAAGATTATGACACCGTCTCATTGCAGGTTGGCCTTTAACATCAGTTAAACTTTCAGTTTCCATTAATTAATGTTTTGAATCTTTTGCAAGGGACAATTTAATTGATCCCATGATACATTATGTACAATGAAACTCAATCTCAGACATTGATTTGTCATCTTGAGATTTATTAATTAAATGGCAACAATATTTAATTAATGCTTGCAAAGGTTCCCATTACAGCTGGAGCACAATTACTGCTCTATAATACAGTATTATATACATTAGCTCTGTATGTGCTGCATCCATAGCAATTTCTATCATACTTTTGCCATACACTGGAATTATACAATTCTATGAATGAATGAACGAATGGTCAAAAGATCAAACTAACTTTAGTGGAAGCATTTGGAAAAATATATATCATGGATCCATCATGTCATGACTTAAGGTTTTGTGTTTTTTTCCCCAGAAATAGCACTATTGTTGTCCATGGGATGTGTGTGAGCTAAACTCCATCCAAATGAATGAGGTTGAACTACAATATGAGAAACATACAAAAGAGTAGCACTATTTCTAAAAAAACAAAATTTAGACTAGAGATGAGCAAATCTTCAAAAATTTGCTTCGGCGAATATTCGGCGAATTTATAAAAAGATTAGTTCTTAATACAAATTTATCCGGTCGAAGTTGCGTTACAAAATATTCATTATTCTGGTTGTGTTCTGCAAACATTCCCACACAAATAACGAACATAGCGCTGTTAAAGGTACGCTACTTAACTGAATACGCACGAATGAGCGTACAAAGTGCGTATGAATCCTTAGCATACTATTGTCTCGCGATTGCGTAATACGCATGCACGCACGATGATAGGCCACAGCGTACAGTCCTCAGAGGCAGAGCAAAGTTTTTAATATGGCTTCCAGATGTTCATCAGCATTTGGCTCTGGAGAGCTTAAATACATGGTCAAGGTGATGGACCTCCAGGATTATGATGGCACACACTGACACCCAAACCAGCACAAGAAGGAGTGCAGAAGGTGATCCGAGGCTTGCACCATCGCTTTGACACTGTGCTGGCCTGTGCCACCTTCGTTTTTTTGCAGCTCAAGGTCTGGCTGGAAGTGGAACACTTCTGCTTTCCAGTGCCAGACATTTTCACTTGACTGTGGCAGCAGGCAATCAGGTCTTTGTCTCTCTCCCTGTTTCCTCCCTCACTCTCCTTGCCTGATTAATATTACTAGCCCTGCACTAGCCCTGATATCTGTAATATGGGTGCACAGAACAACACCAGAATTAACAGAACACGGTTTTCTGTCTTTCACAAGCTCCTGCTCGTCTCAGCAGACGTAGCACAAGTGATGTAACTGGTTTACTCAGCCTATGGGCCAATCAGAGCAAGCCCTTCCCCCTAGGTGAGGTGATCGGATTCTTCCCGGGCTTTTTGCCGCTCTCACTGCGAACATTTCTACACAAATAACGAACAAAACAACGAACATACAGTAAAAGTACGCTACTTGACCGAATTTGTACGCATTAGCGTACAAATTATCAGATGCATAGCATTAGCGTACAAATCATCAGACGCGTATGTAGCGTACAAAGATTTAAGAACATTTAATATTCGTATGGAGCTAATCTGAAGAGATCTGGATTCGCTTCGGAGTAGGAAATAACGAAGATTCGTAACGAATCTCCGAAGTGGTGAATAGATTCGCTCATTTCTAATGTAGACCCTTTTTTTCCATGATGCTACTTTAAATACAGACTGGTGCTGGTAGTGACAGAGTAATGTTTTCTGGATAAATCTAAAGATACAATAAAGCGTTGCCACAGCCACAGCCTGGGTATTGTTGCTGACATTGTAAGTTCTTTTCCCTGTGTTCCTATATGGGTCCTGGTCTGGCTACGGGGTAGCTCTGTCCCTCCACAAAGGCCGCAGCCCTCCTTCCAGTGAAGTTACCTTGCCCAGTGGGGGGGTACCTGAAAAACAAGGTTCCTAGTCTGCTAGTTCCTACTAATGTGTGCTCTAACTTGCCTGCCTGTTTCCTAGATTCTAACCCTTCACTGCCTGACCTGTGCCTGATCACCATATTGACCCTTTAGTGAACATACTGACCTTGCACTGTTTTCTGGCTTTCACTAACTCTACCTGCCCTGTCCTCAGCCTGTCCCTGACCACGATTTTGCCTGATCCTCTCGACCCCTATGGCTTAACCATCAACCAAGCAAACAGAGACTGCTCCAGTAAGTGACACCCTAGTGCCCCCCATGCAGCCAATCCATATCTCGTTACCCTTTAATAGTGGAAATCAGAATGCTGCCATGATAAAGCCCTTAGTAGTAGCCCCAAGTCAAACCTGTCAGTAGACACAGTGGTTTCACACCCACTGTCATAACAGTTACCTTAGTTCTAATTTGGTTAAGGACTCGGTCATGTCAAACTAATTTAATCAGTTTTTATAAGTAGGTAAGTTCTAGACTTGACCGCAGTGAATCAATGGATGTCGTATATCTTGACTTCTCCAAAGCATTTGACACTGTACCATATAAAAGGTAAGTATATAAAATGAGAATGCTTGGCCTGGGAGAAAATGTCTGTATGTATTTAACTGTCTCAGTGATATAAAACAGAGGGTGGTTATTAACGGTACACACTCAGATTGGGTCACTGTCACTAGTGGGGTACCACAGGGGTCAGTATTGGGCCCTATTCTCTTCAATATATTTATTATTGATCTTGTAGAAGGCTTGCACAGTAAAATATCAATTTTTGCAGATGACACTAAACTGTGTAAAGTAATTAACACAGAAGTGGACAGTGCAGTGCTACAGATGGACCTACATAGATTGGAGGCTTGGGCAGAGAAGTGGCAGATGAGGTTTAACACTGACAAATGTAAGGTTATGCACATAGGAAGGAATAATGCAAGTCACCAGTACATACTAAATGGTAAAACACTGGGCAACACTGACATGGAAAAGGACTTAGGAATTTTAGTGAACTGCAAACTAAGACGTAGAAACCAGTGTCAGTCAGCTGCTGCCAAGGCCAATAAGTTAATGGGTTGCATCAAAAGTGGCATAGATGCCCGTGATGAGAAACATAGTCCTGCCACTTTACAAATCACTGGTCAGACCACACATGAAGTACTGTGTACAGTTCTGGGCTCCTGTGAACAAGACAGATATAGCAGAGCTGGAGAGGGTTTAGAGGAGGGCAACTAAAGTAATAACTGGAATAGGTGCACTACAATACCATGAAAGATTATCAAAATTAGGGTTATTCACTTTAGAAATAAGACGACTAAGGGGAGATCTAATAACTATGTATAAATATATCAGGGGTCAGTACAGAGATCTCTCCCATGATCTATTTATCCCCAGGACTGTGACTGTGACGAGGGGACATCCTCTGCACCTGGAGGAAAGAAGGTTTGTACACAAACATAGAAATGGATTCTTTACGGTATCGGTACTTTCACATTAGCGGTTGCTTTCTCTGGCAGGCTGTGCAGGCAAGTGAACAGTCTGTCGGATCCGTGTTGCCGCTAATGCACGAGTGCCGCCAGAAATAAGCAGAGTTCCGACTGCAGCACAGCAAATATGCGGAGAGGTGGCTGGAATAAAACTACAACATGTCGTAGATTTTTATTTCGTCCGTCTCTCGGCATGTTTGCTGTGCTGTGGCCAGAACTCCAGCCTGCCCGCATGATAGTGAATGGGGCCGGATCTGAGTTCCAGCGGCATGCGTGCATTAGCGGCAGCATGGATCTGGCAGGCTGTTCACCCGCCGGAACAGCCTGCCAGAGAAGGCTGTCGCTAGTCTCAAACTTGCCTTATTAGAAAGTGCATACTATTTAAAGAGGCTCTGTCACCAGTTGTCAACCTATGGAATTAGTTATATAATCAAATAGTGCTCTTAATCCTTTCCCCACACATACCTTTATTTAGCGGGTTTATCTGATGAAGGGCGGTGTTAGGAGCTACAAGGGCATCGCATATGCGGTGCTCAGAAGACAAGAGCACACCTCTCGGTGGTCCGAAGACTCATTAGCATATTTCTTCTGCTAAATAAAGGTATGTGTGGGGAAAGGATTAAGAGCACTATTTGATTATATAAATAATTCCATAGGTTGAAAACTGGTGACAGAGCCTCTTTAATAAATCTGGTGTCAGTGCTTTCTAAACATTTTCATTTGATAATGCTAAAAGGAGATTTATAGTGTAACCATGTCCCCTTTTGCAATTTTATATTGTCATTATAAGGCAAATGCTGCAAATTTGGGTGCAATTTTAGATGTGATTTTATGCGCAATTTTATACAAAATTAGAGATGAGCGAATCATCCAAAATTTTCTTCAGCGAATGTTCGACGAATTTCTGACAAGATTCGTTCTAAATACGAATTTATTCAGTCGAATTTTTGTTCAAAAATAATCGTTGTTTTGCAAACATTCCTGCACAAATTACGAACATACAGTCAGCGTTGTTAAAAGCAATACGTAAGCATTAGCATACAAAAGTGCTTACGAATCCTTAGTGTACGTACTACTGACTCGCAATTGCGTCATACGCACGAGGCTAGGTCACGGCGTACAGTCTTTAGAGGCAGTCCATATTAGGTAGAAAATTAAGGTGCTCACTGCTAGCTATCCAGCTAAGTGCATAATTTACTAAAACACTGTACAATAAGTGCATAATAGGACACATTGCAGTACCGGAAAAAGAATACACACAATGGGCTAAAGTGCTTGAACGTTGCTGAACCAGTAAAAACAGTGTAGCTAAAATACAGCAAAGACTTTTGCAAGCATAAAAGAATCAGATATACTTCTCTCCTCGTGGCTAATTGGCATGATAAAACACTGGAACACACTCCAAAATTTAATTGTAATCCACGTGAGGTAATTTTGTAATCCAAACAGGTAACGTATAATCCCCATGGATAATAGAAAATAGCAGCACATAGAGAACCCTCTTTGCAAAGGGGGCTCCCAACTAACCTGAGAAGGGGGGGGGGAATAGGCACGCTTAGACGCAAATGGGAATTTTCTGCAGAATGGGGAAGGGGGGGGGGAGTCCTGACAAGGGGCAACTAAACACCTAAACGGCCAGTAGTTGGATACCTTAGATGAGAGTAGGCCCGGACTGGCCATCGGGCTGATCGGGCATTTGCCTGGTGGGCCGCTCCATATTTTAAATAAGTGGGCAGCTGTGAGGTGGCTACTGAACTCAATTGTATCTGCATCCACTATATGCAGATACAATTGTGCCTGCAGTAGCGAGCTCCGGAGGAACAAGGGAACCTCTGGTTCCCTGCTCCTCTATTTCCGTTGGCCGGTGCACTCATGTGATGTAGGCGGCGCAATGACGTCATCGCGCCGCCTGCGTCGTTCCTCAGGAGCAGACCCGCCAGAAGAGGCTGGGTCTGCATCGTTGGACCGCGCCTGGACAGGTAAGCATAAACTGCCCTCTCCCTATGCAGCACTAACCCTAATACTGGCCCTGCCTCCCTATTACAGACCCTCAGTACTGGCCCCTGACCCCCAATACTGGCCCTGCCTCCCTATTACAGACCCTCTATACTGGCCCCTGACTCCTAATACTGGCCCTGCCTCCCTATTACAGATCCTCTATACTGGCCCTACCTTATCCTAAGCCTAATACTGGCCCCTGACCCCCAATACTGGCCCTGCCTCCCTATTACAGACCCTCTATACTGGCCCCTGACCCCTAATACTGCCCTGCCTCCCTATTACAGACCCTCAATACTGGCCCTACCTTACCCTAACCCTAATACTGGCCCCTGACCCCCAATACTGGCCCTGCCTTACCCTAACCCTAATACTGGCTACTGACCCCAATACTGGCCCTGTCTTACCCTAATACTGGCTACTGATCCCAAATACTGGTACTGACCACTAACCTTGGACCCCTAACCCTAATACTGGCCCGTGACCCCCTAGTATTGACCTCTAATACTGGCCCTGTCTCACCCCCCTAAAACTGGCCATGTCCCTAACCCTAGTACTGACCCCTAACCCTAATACTGACCTCTAATACTGTCCCTAACCCTAATATTAACCACTAACCCTAATATACTGTACTGACTCCTAATACTTTCTCTAACTCTAATAGTACGCCATACTGACCCCTAACCCTACTACTGACCACTAACCCTAAAGCTACATTCACATGACCATATTTGTTTTGCGGTCCACAATTGGGGATCCCCAAAACACGGATACTGGCCTTGTGCGGACACATTTTGTGGAACACACATGCCCAGCCCTATAATAGAAATGCCTGTTCTCATCTGAGATTGCGGTCAAGGATAGGACATGTTGCCTCTGACCCCAATACTGGCCCCCAACTGATACCGAACCTAATCCTAATACTGGCCCCAAGGGTGCATTCAGACGACCATATTTCTGGGTCTGCATCCGTTCCACAATTTTGCGGAATGGGTGTGGACCCATTCATTTCAGCGGGGCCGTAAAAGATTCTGACATCATACAATGTACTGTCCACATCTGTAGTTCCGTTCCGTGGCCCCACGAAAAATATAGAGCAAGTGTCCTATTCTTGTCCGCAAAAATAGGCACTTCTATATAGGGCTGGCACTGTGCATTCTGCAAAATGTGTTTTGCGGATCCACAATTTGGGGACTGCAAAACACTTTCGGTTGTCTGAATGTAGCTTTATGCTAATACTGGTCCCTAACCCCAATATTGGCCCCTAACCCCAATAGCGGCCTCTAACCCCAATACTGGCCCCTAACCCCAATACTGACCCCAATACTGGCCCCTAACCCCAATACTGACCCCAAACCCCAATACCGGCCACTAACCCCAATACTGGCCCCTAACCCCAATACTGGCCCCTAACCCTAATACTGACTCCTAATACTGACCTCTAACTCTAATACTGGCCCTAATATACTAACACTAATACTAATCCTATCCCTAAAACTGACCGGAACCTTAACTACAACCCCCAATACCTCACGTACCTCACAGTAACCATAATATATGACTGTCCACATATATCTGTACATACTGCATCTTTTATACAGATGCGTCCACACTTAACTTATCTCCAAACTCAGAGTGGTGACAGTTTTGTCCTGATAGCAAAACAGCATGATATCGCGAGATTGTAACTAAACTCTAAAAAACTGCAATACACGTCACAACCACTGGGCGGTGAGTGCTCCACATTTAGCTGATTGCTCAGCTGCTTTTTCTTTTGTTTAGAGTAGCTGGCCTCAGATGTGAGATATTTATCGGCAGACCAAGCTAAATGTGGGGAGATCTATTGAGAATATTTAATGTGCTAAAGTCAAACACATGAGAAAAAAGGAAAACTAAATAGAGTATCCAAACATTGTGTGTTACCGTCAGCTGGACTGTGTATCTAATCCTATCTTAAGTAATACTGTCTACAGAGTCGTGTATCTAAGCCTATTATGTGTGATACTGTCTACAGTGTTGTGCATCTAAGCCTATTGTGTGTGATACTGCGTGAAGAGTTGTGTATCTCATCATATTATGTGTAATACTGTCTGAAGAGTTGTGTATCTAATCATATCATGTGTGATACTGTCTGAAGAGTTGTGTATCTAAACCTGTCATGTGTGATATTGTCTGCTTACCAGTGTATCTAATCCTATCATATGTGATACTGTCTTCAGGATCGTGTATCTAATCCTATCCTGTGTGATACTGTCTGCCGAGCTGTGTATCTAATCCTATCATATATAATACTGTCTGAAGAGTTGTGTATCTAATCCGATCATATGTAATACTGTCTGCAGAGTTGTGTATCTAACCCTATCATGTGTGATACTGTCTGCTTAGCTGCGTATCTAATCCTACCTTGTGTGACACTGTCTGCTGAGCTGTGTATCTAATCCTACTTTGTGTGATACTGTTTGCTGAACTCTGTATCTAATCCTATTCTGGGTGACAGCGTCTGCTAAACTTTGTATCTAATCCTATCATGTGTGATACAGTTTGCAGAGTTGTGTATCTAATTCTATCCTGTGTGATACTGTCTGCTGAACTGTGTATCTAATCCTATTCTGGGTGACAGTGTCTGCTAAACTGCGTATCTAATCCTATCATGTGTGATACTGTCTGCTG